>CAUYQV010062578.1:0-36645 GCA_963574575.1 Galagoides demidoff
AACCCGCCACCTTAGGTGTACATGGCTGGCGCCTTAGCTGATTGAGCCACAGGTGCCGAGTCAAGGAATCTTTTAGAGTTAGTCTCATAACAATGCAAGCTTCAAATAGCTTTCACAATGTACTGTATTCTCTTTTCATTCTGTTTTTCAGTTTAAGAACTTATAGTCACTCATGCTAACAGGAAGATGAGCTTTCTGTAGTTATCAACTTGGAAAAGTGAACACTTGAAAAGTCATTTAGATGGCATCTTTCAACCAGTACGAAATAAGGCATAAACTATCATGGGAAAAATGTGCCTTCATTTTCATCTCTCTTTCCTTTAAGTTTTGTTATGTATGCCCACGTGTACATGTGTGCACGTGTGTCTGTAACCACAAAATTGGAGCAGTAATCTCAATATGATATCTTACATATGCAACTAAAATATTAACAGGCTTTTCTATATTATTAAATCGTCTTTGAAAAATTTGATTTTGATAGCTGTATAACATTTTATTATATGATAATTTACTTAACCACGTCTCTATTCTTCGAGATTATGTTGTTTCTAATTTTTCATTAGTAGTAATAAATTTAAAAATTATAAAAAAAGAAAAACAAAGTCCGTTGTTAGGAAAATAATTAAATAAATACAAATAAAATGTCAGGCGTTCACACCCACCTAGAGCTTTAGGGTCTGCAAAAGCATTTTGCAAATGCTTTTGCAAACCCAACTCTAATCTTCACAATAATCTTATATATCATGCCCATTTTCTGGGCCAGGAGAAGCTTAAAGAGTTTGTAGTGTGTGTGACTCAAGGTTACACATACCTATAAGGAAGAGTCTAAATTTTGGGTTTCTGGACTACAAAAACAGTACATATTCCACCTTGGTAGTGTGAATTCTGCTGCTATGAACATAGGTGTGCAAATGTCACTTTAACACTTTTCTTTCAGCTTGGCACCTTTGGCTCAAGCAGCTAAGGTGCCAGCCACATACACCTGAGCTGGCAGATTCAAACCCAGCCTGGGCCCACCAAACAACAACAAGGGCTGCAACCAAAAAATAGCCAGGCATTGTGGTGGGCACCAGTAGTCCCAGCTACTTGGGAGGCAGAGGCAGGATAATCACTTGAGCCCAGGAGTGGGAGGTTGCTGTGAGCTGTGATGCGATAGCACTCCACCCAGGGTGACAGCTTGAGGCTCTGTCTCAAAAAAAAAGACTTTCCTTTCAATTCTTTTGGGTATGCATCCCGAACTTGAATTGCTAGATCATATGGTGATGTTTATTTCTCTTGTAATTTAAAAAAAAAATAGCCAGGAGCAGGCTGAGGCAGGAGCATTGCTTGAGGCCAGGAGTTCAAGACCAGCCTGGGCAACATAGCAAGATGCCCATCTCTATAAACTAATATTTTTAAAAAATTAGCCAGGCGTAGTAGCATGCACTTGAAGCCATAGCTACTTGGGAGGCTGAGGCAGGAGGAGCGCTTTGCTTGAGCCCAGGAGTTCAAAGCTGCTGCGAAACTATGATCACGTCACTACACTCTAGCCTGGGTGACAGAATGAGACCCTGTCTCTAAAAAAATAAAAAGTCATTAAGTGAATGCTCACATAGAATATTCCGTTCTTACCAGGGCCTTGCTTCTGTGTAGTTCTTTTGTTTCCATTAGGAAGGTTTGTCACTGCCTATTAGAAAAATATTCAATAAAGAGGTAAGGGAGACCATAGTGAAAAAAACAGGCTTACGGGTACTGCAGTTGTCATGGGCTCCAGAACACCTGCTGGGCTATGAGCCTCCCAAGGACAGGAGCCAGCTTTGCAGCTCTACCCTCCATACCCTCCCATGCCTGAAACCATTCCCATCTTCTTATAAGTTCTCAATATATATGAACTAATTCCATTGGTGTAAAGGAATGCCTTTACCAGAACATCTAGGCAGTGGCAAACCTTCCTAATGGAAACAAAAGAACTACACAGAAGCAAGGCCCTGGTAACAACAGAGGACAGGGCTTGGCCACCTGCTGGCTCAGTGCAGGACCTCAGTCCCTAAACTTCTTGGACCTCAGTCTCCTTAGTTCTATGAAGACACTGCCCACCTTGTGTTATCACAGGATTATTGTGAAAAATCACCATTCATTCATTCCTTCAATAAATATTGCATGTCCCCTCATACAGAGCTAAATCAAATTTGAAATTAGAAAATGGTCACAGCTCAAGTCACAATTGCCAAGATGTGGAAACAACCCAAGTGCCCAGCAACCCACAAATGGATCAATAAACCTCGGTGTATATATACCATGGAATACTATTCAGCCACAAAGAAAGAAGGAGACTTTACAACTTTTATATTTATCTGGACGGATTTGGAGAACATCCTCCTGAGAAAGTGTTACAGGAATGGAAAAGCAAGTATCCAATATACTCAATACTAGTAAGAAACTAGACAAACAACTACATGCCCCCCCACGCACACACACAAACACGAAAAGCACAATTAAATTCAGTGGTGAGAAGAGAGGAGGGAGGAAGGGAGGGAGAGAGAAGGGATTTGGCAAATTCTCACCTAATGAGCCCTGGGTAAGGATATATAGCACACATCCTGGGCGAAGGCTCAGCTACACCTTGGACTTTACCTAACAAACACAAACAAGGTGATCTAATTATTCATACCCATATACTAATCTGAAAAAAAAAAAGAAAGAAGAAAATTACATCCAATAAACATGGTGTGTGTTTTCGTTTGTATTATTTCGCATTCTTTCATACATTCTATATTGAAATACACTGTCTCAGTTTTGTTTTAAGGGCAAGGATTTAAACAGAAAAACGTGCTTGGGGTTCTTTAAGAGCTTGGAACTGATGGCTCTATAAACAAGATCAGGTCCCATGCCCTACAAGAGAGAACTCCCGGGTCAGGAATTTCTGGGAAACTGTGTGCTGCTCTGGTCTCTGAAGAGCCTGGCAGCTTTCTATTCCCTAATGGTCATCTCCCGCTGCACGGAGAAGTTAATGAGGTGTGCGGGACAGTGATGGGAAAAGGTCAGCCTCCACATCACTCCTGACACCGCCGCTAAGTGAGCACCGCAGCGGGAAACTAGCTGTAGGGTGAGACAGATGGACCAGAAAGCAATATCCACTTCATTAGCCGGTGGTTCTGGACATGGGGAGAGAGGCCAAGGTCCAGCCTACAGACTGTGACAGAACATTCTTACAGCGAGCACCAAGAGGTCTGAGCAAAGGCCAGGAGAAAGCAGAGGCACTGCCTCTGTCTGGTGGCATCTGGGGGCGTTTTCTCTTTACTCTCTGCTTCTTTCTTTCTCCTTCCCCCCAAATTTCTTGCCTTTCTCTTTAAATTTCTTTCATTCTTTCTTTTTCCTTCCTTCCATCCTCCAGCCTTTTCTTTAAAAAAAAAAAAGTTTGTTTCTCTTTCATTATCCCCTTTTTCTTTCTTCCTTTGTTCTTCTCTCTCATCTTAGACCTCCAATGCTCTCCTTATTGTTTTCCAAATCTTAAAAAAAATTCCTAACCAGCATCACTCTGGTGACGTCTAGCCAACTCTCTGCTTATCCAAAAATAAAACTGAATTTAGCACTTTGATACATTATAATTCCCAAAGTGCAAGCATGCAAGATGCTACATGGAGGGTATAGGATGAAAATCTTAGGTCTCATTTTTATATTTATGCTAACCCTATACATTTAATTTTCATATTAGTCTTGTAATGAGCATAAAATATTAGTATAGCAGCACAAGTAGCAACTTAATTAATACAAATAATAAAAATGAAGCACTCAATTTTTTTTGAGTCTCACTATGTCACCCTCTGTAGAGTGCTGTACTGTCACAGCTCACAGCAACCTCAAACTCTTGGGCTCAAGTGATTCTCTTGCCTCAGCCTCCCAAGTAGCTAGGACTACAGGCACCTGCCACAATGCCTGGCTACTTTTTTCCTGTTTAGCAGGCCCTCACCAGGTTCGAACCCACCTGCCCCAGTGCATGAGGCTGGCACCCTAACCACTGAGCTACAGGTGCCGAGCCAAACTTTTTTTTTTTAACTGAGAGAAGTAACTTGGGAAAAACATTTCAGACCAGCCCTTTAAAACTTAATAATACTTGATTCAGCTCATTCCTATTTACAGGCAGTGCCTTTGACTGTAACTCAGAGGGGATTTGGGTGAGCCATGGGGAGAGTAGGGGTGTGTCTTGGCATCTCAAGAAGGGCTGTCACCCTTAGAAAGGACACTGAGCTTGGTTTCCAGTGCCACGTCACTTACTTGAAACATCTTACAGCAGTGCCATGCACTTCTCCCCTTACCCTGCCCATTTGTGTCTCCATGGCACACCCCCTGTGACACACCATGGGTCCATTTGCTGCCTATCTCCCACCCTCTCTGGTGAGTGATCCCTGGAAGGACAGGGCTCTGTCCACTTTATTTACACTTGCTTTGCCAGGACCCAGGATAGGGTCTGACACAGACACACACACCAAGCTCTGCAAAGGACTGAATTAGTAACTCAAAGGAGGCTTGAAGGGTTTCCATTGAAAATAAGATCACTGTATCTTCTCTTTCTCTTTCTGATCATTCACTCCGTGAAGGCTAGTTTTACAGCAACTGTGATGCTGTGTATTTTGCTGAGTTAAAATACTTTCTAGCTCCCCGGCCATAACGAACTCCTTGAGAGTAGACATTGTATCTCTAATGTCTTTAAATGTCTAGTATTTTGCATATACTAAATGCTTAATAGATGTTTGTTGAATGAATAAATGAATATAATCTGGGCCTTGGATATGCAGAAAGGTGGGCTCAGCACAGAGCAGAAGAGTTTAGCAAGGAGTAATTACAGAGCACCTGCTGCATGCGCTACAACTGCTCAAAACATCATTGAGCAACACAGAAGATTAAGGAAGTGTATTTCCTGTGCTTTAGGGATTTACAATGCACTTAGGAAAGATAAAATACGCAATCATGCCATGCCTCAAGAATAGCAATAAGCAGTTCTATACTTCCAACAAACAGAGTGAGATGTGGTAAGGTCCGTTCCCAGGCCTGCCTGTCAGTGCAGTCAGTGAGCACTGAGAGCCCACCATGCCCATCCCTGCCTTAGGTGGTGATGAGAAGGACCTAAGATTAGTTAAAATGCAACCTGCCCTTGAGGAGCCTTCTAGTCTAGATAGGTGATGAAGCTATTTTGACAATGTGGGCAAAGAGCTAGAACAGAGCACACTGAATACAGAAAGAGGCAATACAAACCCCAGGGTCTCTCAGCTCAGCCCCACAGATGTTGTAGACCAGATCACTCTGTGCTGTGGGGCTGCCTTGTGCGCTGTGGGATGCAGAGCGGCTTTGGTCTCCACTCACGAGATGCCAGTAGCAGCTCTCAGGCATGACAACTAAAAATGTCCATAGGCATTTAGGACCACCTCCCTAATTTATGAGGCCCAGTGCAAAAAGAAAGTATGGGACCCCTTATTTAAAAAACATGAGTCAGCTCGGCGCTCGTAACACAGTAGTTACAGCGCCAGCCACATATACCGAAGGTGGCAGGTTTGAACCCAGCTGGGACCAGCTAAACAATAACAACTGCAACAACAACAAAAAGTAGCTGGGTGTTGTGGCAAGTGCCTGTAGTCCCAGCTACTTGGGTGGCTGAGGCAAAAGAATCACATAAGCCCAAGAGTTTGAGGTTGCTGTGAACTGTGATGCCATGGCACTCTACTAAGGGTGACATAGTGAGACTCTGTCTCTAAATAAATAAATAAATAAAAATAAAAAACAGCTGAGTCGCCCTCCTCTACAGCCCCCAGAGCATGTATTTGCCCCACTGCAGGCATGGAAGTCAAGCCGGGCATCTTCTGCTCCAACCCAAAGCAGACAGGCAAACCCCAAGGGCATTGCAATCTCCGACCAAGGACACTCCTGCATCATGGGTGGGCAAAAGGCTCTTGCCTAATGCTCCGGGACACAACCAGCCTGGGGCAGGGATGGCTACCACCATGCCCTACCCCAAGATGCCACGGGGCAAGAACATCCTATCCCAACCTCCCTATGTTCTGTGAATCCCTCCTAAGGGCAACATTGGTTGTTGGGTAGGAGAGGGGAGAGAAAGGCCTAGAACAGAGGGCAGGTGGGGGAGCTAGCGCCCAAAATCCCAGAGAAGCAGGGAGGCAGAGGGATATGGGACCACATGTGCAGGGACTCCAAGCCCCTGACTCCAAGCTCCACTGTCCCATTAGGCTTCACCTACAAAACAGAAAGTCAAAAATAAAACATTAAGAAGAGCCTTAAACCCCAAGCACACCCTGCCAGACATTGCCAAATGCTCACTAGGACTCAAAACCATGTGCAACTGAGAACCACTGGTGAAAAATTCCACACAGGGTCAGGCAGGGCTCACTGAAGGACTCGAGCCCTAGGCTGATCCCAGAAGACTGGGGGTGGGGAAGTGGGGGTAGGGTTATGATTAGAAAGGACAGAACTAATCAGGAAAGCTCGGCTGGCAGCTCATGAATTTCAAACCAAGCTTTCAGAGAGGTCACAAAATCTGGTTCAGCTGGAAGGAACTCCTCCAGGTGGAGGAAATGGTGCTTCAGCGGGTAGAGGAATGGAAATTAGCGCTGTAGGGGCCAATGGGAGGGGGAATGACTTGGCAAGGAAAGGGAACCTGGAAGGCGGGAGCGTTTTCGTAATCTTAACTCAGATCATTTCTTTTCTTTTCTCTTATTTATTTTTACTTATTTATTTTCATTTTTATTTTTTGAGATAGGTTCTTTGTCTTCCACCCAGAATAGAGTGCAGTGGCATCATTACTGTTTACAGCAACCTCAAACTCCCAGGCTTAAGTGACAGTCATCATGCCTCAGCCTCCTGAATAGGCTGCCCACCACAATGCCTGGCTAGTTTTTCTATATTTAGTAGACATTGGGTCTTGCTCTTGCTCAGGCTGGTCTCGAACTCCTACGCTCGAGAGCTCCTTCTGCCTTGGCCTCACAAAGTGCTAGGAGTATGGAGCGAGCCACTATGTCCTAACTCAGATGATTTTGGAATTTTCTCGTTGCTGCGCTGTGGCTTCTGGTGACTCACCGAGCCTCTAAACCTGCTGCTGCGTGTAGGCTGCGCCTCACCCCTCCTAAGGCTCTGGTGCATAGAAGCTGGGGGGCACCTGTCAGCACCTTTGAAGAGGCTCCTTCCATGCAGACCCTCATCTGTGCCCTGTTTCCATCCACTCTGTGCCTACCCCCACTACAGACCTTCCTTCATCTCTTGTTTGGAGAACAGAAAAAGCTCATTTGTGGGTCTAAATCAGGGAATCCACTGGGTCACATTGTCTCTAGGTGTGTCACCATGGACAATAATAAGCAAATAGCTAAGGGTTATTGAGAGCTTTTCTCATGACTTTAGCATACTGATTCATTTACTCTTTACAACTCCCCCGTTAGGTAGTGTCTATCTATCACTAGCCCCATTTTAAAGATGGGAACACTGAGGCACAGATAGGTTTAATAAGTTGCCCATGCAGAGTTAGGGAGTCATGAATCCAAAATCTGAATCCTGGCAAGTTGACTCCAGAGTCTTCATATTTAACCACTTCACTCAATTTTGTAAAACAGGGTTACTAAGAGTAACTTCAGATAATTGGAAGGATCAAATGAGATCACAGCGTAAAGGTTAGTACAGGGATGTAGGCACACAAATAGTCACTCTTATTGTTCTTACAAGCATTCTTAAAAAAAAAAATGAATTAAATAATGGCACATGCCCCCTTGAAAACTTTCAAAGATTCCTCAATGTCTACCTCACCATCCTTCCTTACCTACTTTCATGCCTTCAAGCCTTTGCAAGGCTATTGTTTGACTGAAAGGCTCTCTGTTAGAATCCTACTTACCCTTCAAGGGCCCTGAGCCTCCATAGAATTTTGCTCATTCCCCTTTTACTGTTTTTTTTTTTAAATTATTATTTGTTTGTTTTTCGTTTTTGTTTTTGAGACAGAATCACAAGCCGTTGCCCTGAGTAGAGTGCCATGGCATCATCATAGCTCACAGGAACCTCCAATTCAAAGGATCCTCTTGCCTCAGTTTTTCTATCTTTAGTGAAGATGGAGTCTCACTCTTCCTCAAGGTGGCCTCAAACTCCTGAGCGCAGGCAATCCACCCACCTCCGCCTCCCTAAGTTCTAGGATTACAGGTGTGAGCCACCACACCTGTCCCCCCCTTTTATTGTTAGTAACATGTCCTTCTATTTATTAAATGTGCCCCGTGGCTTGCATATATTATCTGTCCTGCCAATTTCTACACTGCTTTCCTTATTACAGAAGAGAAAACTGAGGTTCAGAGTGGCAACTTACTCAAGGTCACATGTAGGAAGCAACAGAGACAAGGTTTCAAACCACGATCAGCCTGGCTCCAAGCCCCACGCCAGTTCCTCTGCTGCGCTTACCTCTTAGCTGGTACAGAAAATATTTGAAGCCAGGCAGAGCTGCATTTGAGTCTCAGCAGGGTATGAGATCCACTTACCATGAGATCTGGAGGCTCCGACAAGCTCCCTGCAACTCAAGTACTCCAAGAATGAGTTGAGAAAAGTAAAAATAGGAATAATAATGTCACACAGGCAGTTATGAGGAATAAATGAGATGCTTTCCATAAAGTAACTGGCACGGTGGTCTCATAAAACCTGCTCCCTTCTGTCTAGTGATAGAGGTGAGTGTACCCATGCCGATCTCTCCCTCTACATGACCAACTCCTTTAGAGCAGGAATTGAATCTGGTTCATCCCAGCAGAGCCCACCAGCACATAGTGGATGCCCAGTAAATGTTTGTTGCAGTGACTCAGCAGCCCTACGCGGCTCTTCACACACAGGCCTGGAAGGAGTGTTTGTGTCTAGTCATCAGGACACACAAGGATACATTGTCATCCCTCAGGGTGAGGCTGAGTGGTCACTCTCATGCCCACGGCAAGAGTCACAGACAGCATTCCTGCCCAGACACACCAGTCAAGCAAGGGCAGGGCCCACCCACTTTTGCTCTGCAACCAGGAACTCGAGGATGGGAGGAGAGAAGACGTTGGGGAGACACAGGGTGACACCAAGTGGGCAGAGGCTCCTGATTCATAGACTAGACGCTCTCCTGGTATCCTTTCATGAAAAAAGCTGGAGAAGAAAGCCTTTTCATCATTCAAGCATAATACCAGGTATGGAAGTTGGGGTGTCTCTGGGTATGGAATTTGGGCTATCTTATCGTGTCTTATTACTCTCAGGCCTTGCACCTGTTCCTGGGCTGTGCTTTGTGCCCATCCTGTCATCACACAAACACATCATGGAGAAAACACCGCCGTCTAGATGCAGAAGGGTCAGGATGGGAGGTGGTGACTCTGGCACCTTCAGGGAGTCGTTTTTCCTTGGAGTCTCAGCTTCCTCATCTGTGAACTGTGGATGGCGATGCCCGCCTCACCTTATTTGCAGGACTCTTTTGAAGATGAAATGAAGGAGAAAGCTCTTTGCACACCATAAAATACTGTACAAATATTATAATTTTTTATATGCCAGGTATCTCCTTTGATAGGAAAGACTTTGATCTCAAATCTCTCTCTCCCTCTCTTTCTGTCCCAATCACAAGATTGCTGTCTGTGCTGAGACTTTTCAGGGTGCTCTGTCTGTGTCCCCTCTGTGTAGGTGGGTAGAGGGCTGGGAAGGTGACAAAGTGCCAGAAGCAAGGCACTTACCATGGGATCTGGAGGCTCTAAGTCCAGCGGTTAACTCCTCCTTAACTGGCTTTGGGTCCTTAGGCCAATGCTTACCCTCTCAGAGCTTCCATTTCCTCATCATGAAAGTGGGGTGATATTGCCTATTTTGGAGGCTCATAGGGAGGAAAAAAAGGGGAGAATGTAGTGAGGGCACTTTAATAGCACATTTAGACATTAATCTGAAAAGAAATTCTAGGAAACTTGAGTAAAGATTATTTCTTTCTTTCCTAAATGTGATAGCCTAGCCCATATCATTTGTTCAATAAATGTTCTTGGAATACCTATTGTGTCTTGGGCCCACCATTTATTCAATAAATATTTATGGAGCACCAACTTCGTTTTTGTTTTTTATTTAAAGCAAGCAAGAAATAAAGTTTATTGAGGAAGAGAGAGAAAGGTTTACAAAGCAGGATCCATTCACCGTAGACAGTGAATGGGCCTCCACACCCAGGGCAAGCAGGCAAAGAGGCCTGGAGTCCCAGCTTTGTGTTGGATCCATCGTCAGTCTCACTTTTCCTGGTGTTGTAGTAAAAGAAAAAGGAGTAGAGTCCTGTTCTGGAGTGAAAGCTCTTTATTCTAGGTGTAGTATTTATTAGTTTAATATCATACTAGGTCGCTGGTTTTTAATTTAATCTTTTACAAACTACTAGGAACCCACTATTTCTAAAAATGACCCAGAAGAAGGCTGTGAGTTGTTGAATCAAAATGAGAGAAATCACCTCTTAGGCATTTCCCTGGCAAAGATCATCTCATAGCAATACGTTGGGGAAATAAAAGCTGAGAGCTAAAAAGGATTTCTAGAGAGGAAGCTGGTGGCTGGGATCCAGAGGATTTGGGATCTGAGTATACCCATGTCGATCTCTCCCACCATATAACCAACTCCTTTAGAGCAGGAATTAAATCTGGTTCAATTGTTATTCCCTCAAAATACTCCCCAAAGTGCTCCCTGAGTGCTTCACACACAGTAAACACTTGGTGGTGGTTTGTTAGTGAACTTAGACCAAAGATGTGTGTTTCAAGGCAAGGAGCCCCTGAGCTATGTGTGATGACTGTGACCAGGCCGGTGTCCCACCTGTGTGTTTCCTGCATTACCTCATTTAATTCTTCCAACAACACTTCAAAGTATAAATTCCATTATCACCATTTACATTTGATGATAATATAAAAGCTGAAAAAAATTAAGTAACTTGCCCAAAGTTTTGTCCACACAATCCCAGAAAGCAGTTGGTCTGAGTCCAAAACCAGGATTTTCCTAGTGCCCTGTGCTATATCTTTTGTGAAAAGTCATTTCTCCTCCCTGAATCTGCTTCCTCATCCTGAAGAGAAAACTGTGAAATGAGATGACTTCTATGGTCCCTTTTGGATTGGTGGATTTCTACTTGTTAAGTGTTTTATCTAGGGGTTGACAAATTGTGGCCCATGGGCCAATCCAGACAACCCATTGTTGTTATAAATTAAGTTTTATTGGAACACCGCCACACATGTTCATCAATGTATTGTCCGTAACAGCACAGTTAGGTAGTTGTGACAGAGACAAATGGCCTACAAAGCCTAGCTTACATATTTACTCTGTCCCTTCATAGAAAAAGTATGCTAACTCCTAGAATATACTAGCCTATAGACTTTAACAACGATAAACTGTACTGATGAATAGGAAAAAATCTGGAGGGCCACACATCATCTGCCAACAAGGAAGTGATTACACTGTTTACATTTACATATTCTATACTTTGGAATTGTTTACTTTTTAGCAAGTTATAATTTACATACACAACACATACAAATCCTATGGCCTGATGACATATCCACGATACCATTCAAAACATACAACTTTTCTAGCACCCCAGAAACTTCTATCACCATGGATTAGTTTATGTACTTTTTAACTTTATATAATTGGAATCACACAGTGTACATACCCTTTTGTGTCTGGGAACAGTATTACTAAACCACAATTTCATTGCTGACAAGTTGGAAAATCTGAGAAGTAAATTAAGGAAACAAAAAGCATGCTTAATGGTATTATCCAGAGATGATCACTTGTTATTTACTCAACTAGTATCATATTAAGGACCTAGCACATAACGGCACCTCTCGAGGCACAGAAGAGTAAGACACAGTGGTGGCGGTGGGGGAGTCCCTCCATCCTGGGGCTTGCTGTCTGTGGTGTATTTCTTTCTTTCTTTTTTTTTTTTTTTTGCAGTTTTTGGCCGGGGCTGAGTTTTGAACCTGCTACCTCCAGCATATGGGGCTGGTGCCCTACTCCTTTGAGCCACAGGAGCTGCCCTGTGGTGTAGTTCTTCATGGCTAGTCAAAAGTTTCAGGTTAATCACTCCACAGACCATCTGCCCAAAGGCCTGGAATAGACATCCAGGTAATGTAAGACCTTGTAGGAATTTCCGATCATAAAAAAAGTGGCAAAACTTAAATGCTCAAAACCAACTGGCTGTTTTTCCAAAGCAGAATCAGAAGCCCAGAGAAAGTGCTCCCCAAATTATTTGAGGAAATGAAGAGTCACTCTGAAAGGAATATTGTAGCCAGAACTAGAACCTCAGGTTCCTGATCCCAAAGTCTAGAATGTTCTCCAGGCTGCAACATTGCTAACCACAAGGCCCCCAACCTCCTTCACACCAGGGTAGGGTGGTGTTTATGTTTTACTCTAGAGATGATTTCATTTTGAGGCCTTCTAGACAGAGAATCGATGGGAGAGCCTTGAAGAATGAGCAGCAGAGCATAGAAAAGACCAGATCTACTTTCTGTAAACAAAGAAGGGCAACTATGGAAAGTAGGGTGAAGACCATGTGCACAAGAGCAGAAAAATAGCCCTTGTGCTGCTAGGTTACAGAGGAGGTGAGTCCACAGAAGCCATATTGGCCCATCTGTGAAATTAACTATAAGACGCTCAAAACACCTTCATAGAACAATGAGCCTGTGAAATTAACTATAAGACGCTCAAAACACCTTCATAGAACAATGAGCCAAGTGGTTTTTTTTTTTTCAGGTTAACGTGGGGGTGCAAACAACCAGGTCACAAAATTTGAATTTGTTAGGTAGAGGCCCTCTTGTAGTTGCAACCCACACCCAAAAGATGTGCCATACACCTCTACATTGTGCCCATTAAGTGGGAACACACCAATCCCCCCTCTCCTCTACTTGGTAGCAATGAAAATAATTTTATGGTTGGGGGTCACCACAACATGAAGAACTGTATCAAAGGGTTGCGGCATTAGGAAGATTGAGAATCACTGGTCTACGGGCTTCATATTAATATTAAGTACATTGGATATTTGCTTTTCCATTCTTGTGATACTTTACTAAGAAGAATGTGTTTCAACTCCATCCAGGTTAATATCAAAGATGTAAAGTCACCATCTTTATTATGGCAAAGTCATGTTCCATGGTATACATATACCACAGTTTGTTAATCTATTCCTGATGGATAGTTAGGTTGCTTACATATCTTGGTGATTGTAAATTGAGGTGTAATAAACAATCTAGTGCAAGTCTTTTTTGGGGGGGGGAGACAGAGCCTCAAGCTGTCACCCTGGGTAGGGTGCCATGGCATCACAGCTCACAGCAACCTCCAACTCCTGGGCTCAAGCGAGTCTTCTGCCTCTGCCTCCCAAGTAGCTGGGACCACAGGCACCTGCCACAATGCCTGGCTATTTTGTTGTTGTTGTTGTTGCAGCCATCATTGTTGTTTGGCGGGCCCGGGCTGGATTTGAACCCGCCACCTTGGGTGTATGTGGCTGGCGCCTTAGCCACTTGAGCCACAGGTGCTGAGCCTGCTTTTCCATTCTTGTGATACTTTACTAAGAAGAATGTGTTTCAACTCCATCCAGGTTAATATCAAAGATGTAAAGTCACCATCTGTATTATGGCAAAGTCATGTTCCATGGTATACATATACCACAGTTTGTTAATCTATTCCTGATAGATAGTTAGGTTGTTTACACATCTTGGTGATTGTAAATTAAGCTGTAATAAACAATCTAGTGCAAGTCTTTTTTTTTTTTTGGAGACAGAGCCTCAAGCTTTCCCCCTGGGTAGAGTGCTGTGACATCACAGCTCACAGCAACCTCCAACTCCTGGGCTCAAGCAAATCTCCTGCCTCAGTCTCCCAAGTAGCTGGGACCACAGGCGCCCACCACAACATCCTGCTATTTTTTGGTTGCAGCCGTCATTGTTGTTTGGTGGCCACGGGCTGGATTTGAACCCACCATCTTAGGTGTATGTGGCTGGCGCCTTAGCCACTTGAACCACAGGCGCTGAGCCACAAGTCTTTATAATAAAATCATTTTTTTATTCTGGGTAGATGCCTAGTAGTGGGACTGTAAGGTCAAATGGGAAGTAGCCAAATAGATTTTAAATTATTTTATACCAGGGACTGCAACTCTCATTAAAAAAAAAAAAAACTGGGGATTTGAACTGCAAATTCATTACTTGAGTAAATAAACCTAATATAGTCTCTTCAAAGTTAGTAGTTCTTAAAAACAAGCTGGGGATATAAGAATCCAAAGAGATTGTTGCCCTACTTCTTAGCATATTTCCATGATCTGCTGCTTCTTTCTAAATATGTGAGAGGCTGCCTTATTCCAGGAAACTGCAGTTGTAACTCACTTAACCCTCACAAAAGCCCAGTAGGCTGTCATTATCATTTACACAGAAGGAAACTGAGGATCAGAAAGACTACATAATCCCTCAAGGTCACACAGCTGGTTACGCAGATCTCAGGCTCAAGTTTAGTTTTCCAAAGCCTGCCTTCTATTCCCTGCTGTGAAAACAATAAAAGTTAGAGGCCTTCTTTCACCCTAAAATCCTGCTCAAAAACCCTGAGCCCCAAATCCCCTCATTAACGTACTCCTTACACTGTCCTATGTCTCATTTTCCCATCTCTAAAATGGGGTTTCTCTAGGAGTCCGTCACTTTATTCTACATGAAGCATGAACAAAGGTCATTTCAATCAGCGTTGTCTTTCTCTTTGAGAGAAGTTTAACTAAATGCTTTTATGAGATGGCTCATTCAGTTAGGATTTATGACCCACATTCTGAAGGACTGTCTGCTGGTCTAGTTATGCCTTTTTTCAATTTCCATATGAGGGGATAGATATTAGCTGTGTATTCACCAATCTATAGTTGCAATTACTTGGTAAGCACCTATATTGCACCAAGTGGCATATACAAGGTCGGTCTGGGCAGGAGAATTACAGGAAGTTGTTAGACATGGACAGGCAGATTGCCAGGAAGACATACCCAGACACTCACAGGAAGTTTTCCCTTTCCTCTGAGCAAAACTTCCTGTATTTTCACGTAGTTGACTAGAGTTGGAGGAAGAATGGGTTTGCTGACACCTGAATTTTGAAAGAGGAATGGACTTGGGAGTCAGGGCACACGGCAGTTGGAACCACAAATCAAAGTTAAAGGGGAACTGATTGCTGGTTTTTTAATGGGTTTTTCCCCTCTTAACACAGAAACTGATCTGCATTATACTTGATACTCCTGTCATGCTAGCAGGTGAGAAAGAGAGAAAAAGACAGTTCTCCAGGGACATTTACTCTGAACACTTCATTATCCTGCTTGAGGCAAGCTGGGTAGCAGAGAATGTTCTTCTACAGGGCAGAGGGGCAAGGAAGGATCTGCCATCTGTCACGATAAACTAAAAGACAAGACAGTGTAATGAAGGGCCCTCAATTCCATGAAGTTATTACCCCTTTGTACAGGAAACAAAAGGTATAGACCTTCCCCAGGCTCCATGCACACAACAACACCCATTCCCTCTGGCCCAGGCACCTGTAACAGACCCAGTATTTAAAAAGGGCAGCCTGGCTCCTTAGCAGCCTGACCTGGATCAATCACATCATCAGCTTTCATACACCTAGGAGACTTGCTCCTGTTCCTAGCGAATGGGGAAGTCTGAACCCCTCCTCCTTCGCACTGAAATTCCTCGCTAACCCTAACCTAACTGCAACTTCCTCCTGATTATCTTCTGGAGATGGAAGAGGTGGCAGAATGTGTTCCGAAGCTCCTTGCTGTTTTCCTGCTGATCCTGAATTCTTGTTCCTAATCTCCGAGTCTCTCCAGCCCCAGAACTTCATCTCCTTGAATGGGAAAATCCTAAACTTGCAGAGGGGCTAGATTTTTCTAGTGGGAACTGGCTTCCTGCCTTCCCAGACTGGAAAGAATGAGCACTATTATTAAACCAAGAGGTTGCAGGTGGTCTTAAACTTAATGCACACAACGCCCACTCCCCACCCCGCACTGTAATTATCAGTAGTATCCCGGTTTTACAGGCGAGGAAACCGAGGCGCAGAGGGGGGAAGGAGTGTTCTCTGTCCCAGAAGCGATGTTGGTGAGAGATGAATCCTAAGAAGCCTTTCTTGCGTAGGTCAGGTCTCCGCCCGTGGGTTTGCGTGTGGCTCCTTCCTTCCGTGCCCAAGGGAGATGGGAGTGAATCTCCAACAGTGCTGAAAGGCCCATGGCTTTCTTCAAGACCCAGGCCAGAATGGGAAAAAGACTTCCTTCCGTCAGTGGCTTTGTCAGCACCTTCTCTGCTCAGAAGTTGAGATTCCACCACTGCTGCCCTGACCCTGGCCCTTGGGACCACAGATGGATTGGAACTGCGAATAAACCAGAAAAGGGTGAGCCCGAGGGTCATGCATCTCCAACTGCCCATTCAGCCACAGACCAAGCTTTACTTTCACTGCTGGAAAAGAGGCCCGGCAAACCTACTTTCGCCCTCAACGTGTAGGCACTTTGATATTTCAGTGTAAACCTGAGCGAGTGGGTGGCCCAGGAGTCCAGCTCCCCCAGAGGCTCGGCCCGGCTCGGCGCTAGTGCAGCCCGGGTGGGGGAGCTCTACTTTGGCGACTCCCTCTAGCCATAAATTAGTCGGTGCCTCCTCGAAAAGGTCCTCCCGGCCTCCTTCACCCTTGCCTACGGTATCAGGGACTGCAGTCCTGCGAATCCAAACCGCCAGACCGGCCAGAGAGGGCCTGGAATCTGAAGAGTGGTAACCGAGGTAGAAATAAACGGGGTCTCTCCGATACACACTCACTCCGCCTAATCCACCCCACTTTCCCCGGGTCTCAGCGACCTTTCCCAGGTGGCCACTTTCGCCTCCTCCCCGCCGGCTCTCCTGGCCCACCACCTGCGTCTGTTGGGATGCATCATAGGGTCTCTGCTCTTCACTTCTTTCTTTATCCCTTTCTTCCAAGAGCACCCCAA
This sequence comes from Galagoides demidoff, assembly GCA_963574575.1. NCBI lineage: Eukaryota > Metazoa > Chordata > Mammalia > Primates > Galagidae > Galagoides > Galagoides demidoff. The sequence continues at coordinate 16,940 of CAUYQV010062578.1, forward strand.
CTTCCTCCAGCTCTCACCTGAACCCTGAAGCGTAGTGTCTTCTCTCGGGACCACAGCGAAACTCGTAAACGGTTGGAAAGGCCCCTGCGCCTAGGCTGCAAGCTACTTGCTTTAATAAGTCCAAAGGTCGGTTAAAGTTTGGCTTATAAATAGAACCAGTGAAAGAAGGTCTTCAGCCCCCCATCGTGAGTACAATGCACCCTGGCAAGCCCAGCTCCGGGACCGAGTCTCCTGCGCTCCACGTCTGCCCCTCAGGCTCTCCCTCTCTCGGTTTCCCCCCTCCCCGCTAGCATTTGCATCCTGCCGAAAGCTGAGTCCTTCCCACTAATTTGCATATCTTATATGGCCTAATGGTGGCGATCATGGCAAGTTAGAAGTTTTCTGACTCCTCTCGGAGGAGACTCCGGGACCCCGGGGAGTAACAGGTGTCCGGAGGCTGAAGGGTGGAGGGGCTCGTGGATTTGGGGGTTGCTTGTAAAACTCCCCTCCACCCTCTCTGGCACCCACCCACCCACCCCCTTACCTCCTTCTTTTTCCGTCCTTGGAAAATGGTGTCCAAGCTCACGTCGCTCCAGCAAGAACTCCTGAGCGCCCTGCTGAGCTCTGGGGTCACCAAGGAGGTGCTGGTCCAGGCCTTGGAGGAGTTGTTGCCATCCCCGAACTTCGGGGTAAAGCTGGAGACGCTGCCTCTGTCACCCGGGAGCGGGGCCGAGCCGGACACCAAGCCGGTCTTCCACACTCTGACCAACGGCCACGCCAAGGGCCGCTTGTCCGGGGACGAGGGCTCAGAGGACGGCGACGACTATGACACCCCTCCCATCCTCAAGGAGCTGCAGGCGCTCAACACCGAGGAGGCGGCGGAGCAGCGGGCGGAGGTGGACCGGATGCTCAGGTAGGCGCGGAGCTAGGTGGCGAGTACGTGCCGAGCCCCTGGAGCCCAGGGCCCAGCGCCTGCGTGACAGTGCGCCCGGCCCCTCTCACCAACCGTGTCTCCCACCAGAAAAGTCCCCCGAGGGGCGCCCCGCACCTCTCCCAGTACCTGGACGTTTCCCAAAGCCTCAGTCGGACAACCCTGGGGCCCCGGGGCTCATCTCCCCCGGCCCAGGGCAGGGTCGAAGACCCAAGGGCCTTCCCGGCGGGGCTAGGGCTCGGCGAGGGAGAACCGGAGCTGCGGAGCCCTTTGCCCAGAGGTTTGCCCACGCAGCTGAAGGTGCGAGGGGGTGCAGTGAAACAGCTACAGTTTTCCGGGAGTAGAGGGTTCGCAGCCCTGCAAGTCCCAGCCCTCATGTTTCTCCTCCGTGCTGCCTGGGGTCGGGAAGCCGCAGGTCCGCCTCGGGCACAGCGACCTGCCCTTTTTTGCCTGGAGACCGGCAGCACCCGGGGCCAGGATGTGGGACGCGAGTTCTTTGGTGGCTGCTTTCATTAGCAGAGCCGATGGAAGGCCTGGAACCCCTCAAAGCTGGTTTAGATTTTCAAAGATGAATGTTTGCACTTAGGGCCCGAGTAGACACGCGCAGGGCAAAACAAACCCAGAATCTAAGCACTCAGGTGTATTGTGGGGGCAAGTGCGAGTAAGACCTCGGTTTGCAAAGGTTTTGATTTCAGTCTAGAAAGGAGGGCCTTTCGGGATCTCTCCGCCGACACTCTGACCTCCACCCTGGGAATTCAGGCAGGCGGGCCACCTACCCCAGGGCCAGGATCCTTCGCCTGTACTCCTCGACAGGCCTAGGCTTTGACAGCTGGTTACTAATTATCCAAGGACCAAGCAGTTCCCTTAGACCTCACTTTGCTCCGGGGCCACTTGGCTTTAGGAAGGAGCCCCTCGCGTGGCCTCTTTCGCAAGCGCCGCCGTTTCAAGGCATTAGGGGTGAGGACTGAGCCTTCGCCCGCAGTGGCAGTTTAGGGTGGGATATGACCTTGCATTTGATTTTGCGCTCCAGAGATCTGGCGGTTTGCCCTCTAGCCAAGACAATCAGGGAGACTTCAGGATTGTTTTTCTCCCCAAAAATGTATTTTGCTGTAATTCCTAGGTTTAAGGTTCTTCCCTCGCCATTTCCCCGTATGACTGCAATTTCTCCCCGGCTGGGGTTAGGAGGCTGTCAGGGGGCTCAGAGGGGTCAAGATAGGAGCCGTTCCTAGCAGTTGGAGTGCCAGGGTGGCCGGGAAGTTGCCCAGGGTCTGGAGGACTGAGCCCGCTCCAGCCGCCGGCCACCGGAGGCCCACAAGGCCTAGGCCTTTCCGCCTGGCTGCAGGAGCCTGCTTCTCAGCGCGGCGCTGGAAGGATCTGGGAAGCCCCAGAAGACCTGGGCGCCCCTCCGCACCCAGCCCCGCGCGGGGCTGGACGTGGCAGAGATGTAACATAAACTGCAGCACGTGGAGTCTGGGTGTTATTAATTTATTTCTATAAATCATCAACAGAAAGATACACAAAGAGCCGTGATTAGGTTGAAAAGAGAGGCGGGTTATTCATTGGTGAAGTTGTAAACGCAGCTTAGAAGGGGGGAAGGAAATCAAAACGTAGACGCGGGGCTGCCGGCAGCTCCCAGCGCTCACACACTGCGCTGCGGGGCGCGTCCAGCCGGGCCCCCGCGCCGCCCTGGCGCCCGACCCGGGCTGCCCGCGGAGCCCTACCAAGGGTCTCCGACACTCGCAGGCCCGGCCGACGGAGAGCCAAGCCCGGCCCTGTTCTCGAACCTCAGCCTTCTTCCTTCCAAGCCCCTGGACTCCAGCCGGGAGGGGAGGTGGACCAGAGGGCCAGAGACTCTTTCAGGAGTAGGAACACGGGACAGACTTCAAGGCTTTTCTCCCTTTCCCAAGCGAATGCTGCCTTTCCTCCCCCAGCCCTGGCAGCGTCGGACTTTATTAAAGTAATTTTTCAAAAAATTGCTTGCGGTACCCGGGTCACTGCACAGTGGGCTCTTGAAGCCAGGCTTATGAACTCCCTTTCTTTGCCCACCTTGCTCCCCTAAGGTGGAAAGAAAAGAGAGAGAAGAGTTGTTCTTTGGTTTTCCGGGATGCCCTGGATAGCTCCTAGGAAAGGCGAGAGAGGCAGGGCAGGGGACTGGGCGCTTCCCTAGTCGCCCGCGCCCGGCCGCAGCCCGCCTGGCCTGCGGCCTCGAGGCTGGCGCGGGGGGCGTTTGGAAAGCCGCTGCTTGAGGCTTCTTCGCCAAGTGGCTGCGAACTGTGCTGGGCTCCGGGGTTTCTGCTCGTGGGCAGCAAAGTCACAGAGAAGGAGCGTGCCGGGCGGTCCGGCGCTTGACACCTGTGCTCTGAACACAATGGCCGCGCGCGCTTCTCGGGCTCCGTGTATTTATCGGGGTTAGGAACCCTGAACGTGAGCAGTATTTTCAAACGAAAAAAGTAACCAGCTCTCCTGGCTCTTTCTGGTGAATACACGTGAATTGGGGGGGCCAAAGAGCTATCGAGGTATAACTGCGCCATTTTACTCCCCACTCCGATCTTTCAAATTCCGGGCTTAAATGTTTTGCCATAATTTATAAGGTTTTCATGAGCTTTTTTTTTTTTTTTAACCTTCCCAATTGTTAAGCTAATTCGCTCTTTCCACAGATCCACTCACACGGAGAGCATTACACTATGTCTCTAGGTTTCTTAGGCACACAAAATGAACACTCTTAAGAAATTTAAACACAAGAAAAATGGCCCAAGAATCTGTTAAAGCAATATTAACTTTTAAAATGCAAATACTTTCCCCCTAACTTTTGAAGCTATTGTTCCTATCTGTTGAAAGTGGTTTCCCACCCTAAAAATATTTGTGGAAGTATTCGCCAGAAATAAGCTTTTAAATGATCTCTGATGTTTACAGAGGTGTGTCTTAAATGTTTATTGCGTTATTTTTCTCTTACTCAATGTGAATTCTCCGCATTTGAAACTGCAACGATTTTCTTACTTTTTGCTCTTGTTGCTTCCTTATATTGTATTACTTGGAAATATAAATACTTCAGAAATCTGTTGACGGAAATAGAATGAATCTGAAAAGCGCGCATTTCTCTAAAATATCTCTATCAAAGCCTGTCTTGTTACAAAATAATCACAACTATCCAAATACTTATAAAATATCTGCTTGCTTACTGGGTTTTTGTTCATTAAACAAAATTGATTTTATTTTATATACATATGATAGGCCCCACTTGAAAATAAATTAGTTCTTACATTGCCACACTATCTCTTTTGGCTTGTTTTTTACGCTCTTTTTTGGTTCCATCCAAAACTGTTTTTCTTCATTCTTTTCATGTTCTGTTGAGCTACATAAATATCAATTTACAGTGAGAGGATCTGGTTTTTGTAAGTTAATATGTAGCTGCATTAAATAAGGAGTCTGTGTAGATACATTGCTTCTTTAATGCTTTTGTTCTGTACTGTGTACTATGTCTTTAATTTCTTGTTTTAGATTACATCCCTCATTTGTAAGCACCTATTCAATACTCAGGAAAAGATACCGGCAAAGTTGAAAACTTTTTAGACAAAATTCAAAGGCGCTAACCTCTTGCACACCTGTGTCTATGAGAAATGAAAATTATAACCATGTTCCTACCCACAGCTTGATATTTATGAGAAACATTAGAATACAGGAAAATAAGGCATTTGGGATTGTTAATAATTTCGAAACCTGAAATTATCTGTCCTCATTAAGTTTCGTTTGGGAGATGGGGCTGTGGATCTTTTTTTTTTTTTTTTAAACATTACTTGCTTCACCTCACTGGTACGATTCTTCAGTCCCAGGAAGAAATGTCACTGGATTTCGGAAAACTTTTCTAAAACTCTGAAAATGGTTTGGTTTTCGGCTAGGCAGTTGTTCGTCCTTGCCTCTCAGGAAGTAGATGTGTAGGTTTCATACCTATTTTAGAAGCAACTGAGACATTCGCCCGGAAGAAAAATAATGTTGGAGGGATTGAGGCTAAAATTAAGCAAATTTAGAAACTAATGCTACCCCTGGCATGGTAAGACCAGTCAGCCCAGCCCCAAGTTAATGGCATCTCCACTTTCCAGTGGATCTCTTGCTTTTTAAGTCTCTCACATTCCAGGAAAATGAAGGAAAACAAAATAAAACAAGAGTTTTTCTTTTTGCTTAAAGAGAGAGCGAGGAGGGGGTAGTGCTTGCCCATTCCTGAAGATGGGGAGTCTTTCTCTGCTAGTCTCAGAAGAAAGGGGTAGTGTCCTTCACCCCCTCTTCTGTTTAGGTTCCATTTGGGCCTCACATTTCTCCCAAGGTTGTAGCTTGGACAGGTGGAGAAATCAAAGTTTGGCACACAAGGTATAAAACCCCCTAGAAAGAGACTATTTCTCCCCAGACATGCCCCACTAGCGAGGCTAACAGTCTGCTTATCTGTCTAGTGAGGACCCTTGGAGGGCTGCCAAAATGATCAAGGGCTACATGCAGCAACACAACATCCCCCAGAGGGAGGTGGTCGATGTCACCGGCCTGAACCAGTCGCACCTTTCCCAGCATCTCAACAAGGGCACCCCCATGAAGACCCAGAAACGTGCTGCCCTGTACACCTGGTATGTCAGAAAGCAACGGGAGATCCTTCGACGTAAGTGTTCTAATCCTGCCTCTGCCTCCACCTGAAGTAACCTTGCTCTAACTCTGATTGATCCCTGTGGGCTGCCTCAGTTTCTCCTCCATCAAGAAGACGACCTTCATGAGCCCTTAGCAAACAGAAGGAAGCTGGCAGGTGGATTTGGCCTTCACAGCTGCAGTACACTGGCTGATGCTGTTCTCTTCTCCCACGGTGCCTTGCTATGCAGCCCATTGCTTTGACAAACCTTTCGGTATATGTGATATACCTAAACTTTTGGGCCCCTCCTTCCAACATCCTTCTCTTTGCAACCAAGTAGGGAACAGAGTGGAGTATCTCCACTCTGTAAACCAACTATCTCCCCTTGCTACATGACCACAAGTCAGTTTCCAACAAAGACATTTTGTTGCAATCAGTAATATTACTCACTATTGCTGTTACCACCTCCTCTCTAGAAAAAAGTATACAAAAGAGAGGGTGTTTGTATAAATAGTATATTTAGAACCTGACCTGGTTTGGGGAGGGGTAGGGGAGACAGAGTCCTGAAACTATTTAAGGTTTATCAAAATTGGTACAGTTCGGGGACCTCATCTGGTGACCTTGTCTAAGGAAGAAGCTGCCTCTGGCTAAGGCAGGGCATAGTAAAAGTGAACTCTGATCCATCAATTCCTGTCATTCTGATTCCTACTCCCAAGTTTTCTTTCTGTCCTGAGATTCCTTCTACCCAATAACACTGAGAGATTTTTTGTTTAGAAGTCTAGGGAAGTTTGAACCGTTTTTGAAATACTAAGAGTATGAATGATACACTGTTTTCATTCTAGGAAAGTATACTTTGACATTACATTTTAATTATTTTGATCCAGCCATGTTCCCAGAAAAAATTTGTATCAGTTTTCACTCTCCCCACCCACTATCCTCTCTGGGCTACAGGCTTCTCTGTCTTTGTCAAGGTGGTAGTTTCTACCACTTTCTGGGTTGGGCTTTTTTCTCTCTCAATGAACAGTCACTTTTAAAAATCACTCTTCTATATTGTTGTACCTGGCTCCACAGTGATCAATTTAGCGTTTATTGTCTCAATGTCTGTGGGCTGAGGAAAGGAGAGGTTTTAGGGATTCATCTTATATTGTGGTTGTCTGTGCTTTTGTTGGAAGACTTAAGTGGATAGACTAGAAGCAGAAAAGTGAGAACTGTTTTGGTGCTGGGGAACGGGGAGGCTTTTAAAGCATGGCTCGACACCCACCATCCTTGGTGACAAGCTCTTTGAGAATTTGTGTTCCTAACATGAAGCAACTCTCTAGATTTCCTGGAAAGTCTAAAAAAATTCTCAGAAGCCACAATCTCCAAACGGCCAAGAACCCCTGATAATCTGCCCAATCCAAGCTTTATGTGGCATCTTCAATTTGGCTGCCTCACTGTGTGCCATGAGAGTTCCTTCCGGAAGGAAAGGGAGGCAGGAAAGGTTGACAGGAACCTTCTGAAAAGAAGTCCCGGAGAGTTTCTCAAGGTACCTGTGAAGGGACATTTTACAAAAATGTATGGCAGTCTCTGCAAGGGATTTTTTGTTGTCATTGTTATTGTTATTGTTTTAAAGTCAGATGAGACATAAGCTTAAGAAACCTTCCTTCATTCTGTAGCTATTATACAAGCACCTATTATATGCCAAACACCATGCTAGGCTATGGAAATACACAAGGCAATTTCTCCAGGGATTTACAATCCAGTGAGGGAGGTGAGATGTTTGAGTAAATAATGACAGCCATCTAAAAGCTATTATAAAGGTATACACAAGGGGCAGCAGAGGAACTGCTAAATTGCCTGGAGACATCATGGAGGGCTTCCTAGAAGAGGTGACATTTGAGTTGAGTCTTGAAGGATGAATATAAGACACACAGCATGGGATAAAAATTAAGAAGCACGATGGATAAAAGAGGCACACAAGCGAATGGGGTGAGGAGAAGAAGAAAGAGCAGAAAAATAAAAATGATACACAATTACAAATTTTTTGGAAAAAATTAAAAACATTAAGTGGTAATATTCACAGGCTGATCTATACATATAGAATCTCCTTGTCCATGCCAGTCCCTGAGCCTATCAGGAGGCTGCTGAAGCCGGATTCTCCAAGTTAAATTTGGTGGGCAATAAACATTTTAAGCTCCCCTAATTAATCTGAAAGGAAGTGGAAGAGAGTTTGTGTTACTGGTGGACATGGGAGGTCTAATTCTTCAAAAATTAAGATAAGCTGGAATTAAGACCCTGAGATGGGTAGAACCTGGAGGTTCTGAGCACCTGCAGGCAAATCTGCTTGGCTAATTCAGGCCCACATGGGGCTCTGAACACTGTCCACGCTGCTGTTGCCCTATAGGGCGGACAAGAGACAGGCAGCTCCCACACCAGGGAGCACCCATGATCTCACACTCACCACTGACAGAGCTTCAGGAGTCAGTTTTGTCAGTCAGATCTGAAGGCCTTATGAGCATATAGTGTTTGAAGGGTCTATGCAGATATTGTTTGTTTTTTGTTTTGTTTTGTTTTGTAGAGACAGTGTCTTACTTTATCGCCCTTGATAGAGTGCCATGGCATCACACAGCTCACAGCAACCTCCAACTCCTGGGCTTAGGCGACTCCTTTGCCTCAGCCTCCCAAGTAGCTGGGACTATAGGCACCCACCACAACTCCCAGCTATTTTTTTTGTTGCAGTTCGACCAGGGCCGGGTTTGAACCTGCCACCCTCGGTATATGGGGCCAGCGTCCTGCCCACTGAGCTACAGGCGCCACCCATATTGTTTGGGTTTTGTTATTAGTGAGAGGTGATCATTCACAGGCCTTTGATTAGGAGCCTTCAAATCTATAGGCTGGGCTCCTGTCCCAGCTCTGCCCCAAGTCCCCATGACTTAACCAGCCTGAACCTCAGTTCCTTCATCTGTAAAACAGAGATAACAATACTTCTCACATGGAGAGGCTCTGCAAATTAGTTGCAAGATACAGTTAGAGGACTTTGCATAATACCTCGCCATAGACAGTGGGTCAACAAATGTTAGCAGTTATTATGTTTATTCACATCAAATGAACAATCTCAAATTGACCCCAGGTCCTTGGGATTATTCCAAGTAACTGGCTTTGGCTGTTACTCATGGTGACTCTGTAGGCACCACGCAGGCCTCACAGGGAGGAGAACAGACATTCAGTAGCCCCCGCTGAGCAGGGAACTCTTTCCTCATGCTTTGCTTCTCCCTGGAGTAACTGTACTCGGGAGCTGCCATGATGCCCAAACAATGTAAGAGGTGTGAAAACACATTGAATAGTATGACCTCCAGAGGGATTGGGGTCAACATCGCCACCCTCCTGCCTAGGGGTAGGTGTCCTAAAGGACACCTTTGTGCACCTTCAGCTTTCAGTCAGTCCCATTCCACAGTGGGGGAGCTGAGCCACCAGGGAACCAAGCAACTTGGCTGGACCTCCACGTTGTCCCATGGAGGCGGTGACTTCCTGCCAATAAGTTCAGCAGAGACTCAGGTCTCTAAAGGCCTTGTTTGGCATCCATGAGAATAGAGCCCTCAGGTGTCTTGAGAATCATCCAAAATGGATTGGACCCAAATTCAAACCCCCAGTGAGAAGTTCAGTACACTTATTGGAAAGATTATGCGTTCACTTAGCCAATCAGAGACTGGTTAAACAAAGCCTAGCACCACCCATAGCTGGGATCCTAAGTTCAGGCTGGGTGGGCACTTCAACATTTCTCATGGAGCTTTAGAGAGGTAGTGAGTTCCGGTGCTGGAGGTGGATACACGGAGGACCTCTCAGTAGGATGCTGTAGAAGAGGTTCAAACATTAAATGGGGCCTGACTTTCGAACCTTGAGGATGTTGGATCCAGCTATCCAAAGGAGCCAAAAGCCTCTACTGTGATGGCACACCCAGACTCTACCTCAGGGCTCATTTTGGCTGGAGGTTGTAGCCTTTGAGTCTCTGAAACGTGTGGTAGTGACTCTAGACACTAAGAAAGGAAAACATCAAGGTCCAGAAGACGGGCACCAGCAGCTAGGAAATGAATTTGTTATGTGTCCTTGCTCAGCAGAGAGCTTGGCTTCTATGTTTATTCATCTGTAAAATAGAATGAATCAACCCCGATGAAGCCTGCTTTGTGCAGATGTGAAGAAGCCAGCAAAACGTTCTTTAATAAAGTAAATACCAAATCTCATGGAAAACACATAGACTCACCGCTGGGCCAAGCTGCTGCCTTTCTGTCATTTATTCAATGGAAATGTATTGAGGGTTGAAATATGTGTGGGCCTGAGGAGTAGATAGACAGGGAGCATCATTCCATCTACATTTATCTACTCACTAAACCCCATGCCTAGAAAGGTCCTATGTTTGCAGACTTGTCTCCTTGCTGTCTTTCAGATGTGTGGAAAATCTGCAAGACTTTTTCCTCTTGGGCTGTCTCTTTCATAAATTGACCCCTGGCCACAGACACACACACATACATGCTCACACAACACACTTCATTGCCTTTGAAATTACGGTAGAACCTCTGTAAGCCAATCATCCAAGGAGCTATAGCAAACTAATCAACATTCAGAGATGGTCAACATAAGGAACTAGGCCTCCTGTGCTGATATGTACATGTGGTACATGCCCAGTCTATAAAAATTAGGTCAGCTTAAGGAGGTGGTCAACTATGGAATTTCTACTGTATTTAAGATCTAAAGATCACCTTTTCTTTCCAATATACAAAGTTTCACTTATACAGGGTGGCCATACAGTTCATGTGCAATTTAAATTAGTGACCTATTTAAAACTACACATGAATTTTTTATGGGCTCCCTATATTTATTTCAAAGCATTATTGAAAAGTTTTGGGTTATAGGTTTTTCTAGGAACCCAACATTATAATACACATGCCCAAAATATATGAGGAGAGAAGAAGGGTGGGAGGAACCATTCGAAGCCTCTGAATATTTTATCTAAGTATAAATTGTACCTTTGCACAATTTCTCTCTAGACCTGAGACCTGGTTGAGCCCATCCACTTGACATTCAAATATAAGAGTTCAGGGTGCAGAGTGTTGCTTCATGTCTGAGAGCCAGTGAGCCAAAGGAAAAAAGTTAATTTCCTTAAAACAATGGTTGGCTACATTTGAGCTCCTTCAAAGAAAGGGAAAGTGTGGCTGTGCTGGAACAACTAGGGTGGGCAGTAAGGGCCCCTGGTAAGGCCTCCCTTCCTTGGCCCCACGTGCAGTAAGAGGCTTAGGGGAGAGGAAAAAAGGTGTCTTTGTCCGTTGTCTGTCATCTGTCTGTCTGTCTGCTGAGTGAAGGCTACAGATCCTATCAAATCTACTCCTTTCTCTTTTCAGAATTCAACCAGACAGTCCAGAGTTCTGGGAATATGACAGACAAAAGCAGTCAGGATCAGCTGCTGTTTTTCTTTCCAGAGTTCAGTCAACAGAGCCAGGGGCCTGGGCAGTCCGATGATGCCTGCTCTGAGCCCACCAACAAGAAGATGCGCCGAAACCGGTTCAAATGGGGGCCCGCATCCCAGCAAATCTTGTACCAGGCCTACGACCGGCAAAAGAACCCCAGCAAGGAAGAGAGAGAGGCCTTAGTGGAGGAATGCAACAGGTAACATCACCTGAAGATTAATCAAGCAGGCAGGAAAGACCATCAACCCAAGATCCCTCCCCACTCAGTCCTACGATATCAAGGCACTGATTATCCAGATAGCTGTGGCTAAATCAGGGTTTCCCATAGAGTGTTCCATAGAACCCCAGTTTCAGTTCACTAATAAATAAGTTTGAGAACCATCAGATGGATACTTCCTCTTAGAAAGTCACAACATATGGTGGCACCTGTGGCTCAGTGAATAGGGCGCTGGCCCCATATACCGAGGGTTGTAGGTTCGAACCCAGCCCCGGCCAAACTGCAACAAAAAAAATAGCCAGGCATTGTGGCAGGCACCTGTAGTCCCAGCTACTCAGGAGGCTGAGGCATGAGAATTGCCTAAGCCCAAGAGCTAGAGGTTGCTGTGAGCTGTGACATCATGACACTCTACCAAGGGCAACATAATGAGACTGTGTCTCTTAAAAAAAAAGAAAGAAAGAAAGAAAGACACAACATATATGTAATATTAATAGGTTAAAGGCTCTGATAAGTCCTGCAGTCCAGAATCTCACTTAGCTTTGTTGAATTGGTTGTTAACCATGAAATCGTTCTTCCATGGAATACTTACACTCCCATAAATCACTAATCTAGGGAAGATGCTCTTGAGAATGTTGGAGTAAAATGTGCCAGTGAAGTAGAAATCATGGGTTTGACCTCCATACAGACCAGGACAAAACCATCCCTGAGTTTTACCCACAGGCCCTAGCTTTGGCCTCTACCAATTGTGATACACCAGTAAAGTTGACTGGAAAATAAAAAATAGATTCAGTCCACTCTGGACTTTAGTTTAGTCCACTCTGCTCAACAGAGTGCTTTTTGTATCTTAACAACTATATACAATTTTTTAAAAAACTATTAGAAATCCTTGGGATATCTTTTGGGTTCATTCCTGCCCTGTCCTCTCTGATTCCAATACTGATTTTCTAAAAATCTGGCTCTTTGCTCTGGCCAAGGCCTGTCTCTGGGCTGGGCTGGCTTTGGCAGTGGCAGGATTCAGCCAGGTGAAGGTCAGACTGGAAGGCAGGGAGGCAAAATACTTGGCTTGTGAGTGCCACTGAGTCCTTGGGCTATGCTCTGTCTCCCTGCTAATGAGAAGCCCCACAGCACCCAGTGGTGTCTGAGAATCTCCCTCCTCCCTGGGCTTGTGGTTTTACCAGCAGTGATAAAACTAGATACCAGCCATCTCGGTGTCTTCCTTTATACTCCATCTACCCTGCCTGTTAGAGTGAACTCCTGAGGTGCAGATATGGAATCTGACTTTCTGACACCCTACTGGGGAGTCCAAACCCTGAAGGACCAGAAATCTCAGACTGCTTTAAACTGAGTCAGAGCCAGCAAAGGACTTTGCTTTTTGTTGAGGGGGGAGGGAGGGATGCCCAAATAAGGAGATGTCAGGGGCCCCATCTGGACCTTCTCCCTGAACTGCCTGCTCCACCTTTAAGAGCTATACCAGAGGCCTAAGCCCCTGCGTTCCAGGACAGCCAGCTTGCTGTGTCTGTGTGTTCAGGCCCACTCCAGCCATCTTCATCAGACAACTGCACAGATTGGCCTTTTGTGGGGACAGACTTCTATTCTGTCCTCTATTCCTCATACTCCTAACCAAGACCTGGCCACCCTCACTCAAAATCTCCCCTCCTTCCATCCCCAGGGCAGAATGTTTGCAACGAGGCGTGTCCCCCTCCAAAGCCCATGGCCTGGGCTCCAACTTGGTCACTGAGGTCCGTGTCTACAATTGGTTTGCAAACCGCAGGAAGGAGGAGGCATTCCGGCAGAAGCTGGCCATGGACGCCTATAGCTCCAACCAGACGCACAACCTGAATCCCCTGCTCTCCCACGGCTCCCCCCACCATCAGCCCAGTGCCTCTCCTCCAAACAAGCTGGCAGGTAAACTGGGGCTGGGCTGCACTGCCTCAAAAAGCCAACCATCCTGGTTCTCCCAAGGGTCTCATCTGGTGGAAGAGTTTTCAGAGAAGCAAATGATTTGGAATGGTCTTAGAGCTGCTTTGCTCTCATTGCCAGAAAGAATATTCTCTTGAAAATAACCTGTGGCTCCGCTGAGGTTTCCTCCAGCTCCTGGCTCAACCGCAGCTGTGTAAGGGATAGCTGGGTGTCCAGGGGGCCTCTACCCTATTTCCCTCCAGCTCTCCCTGTGTGGCTGCTGACTCAGCAGGTCAGTGCGGGCCATCAGATCATATGCTGGGAAGGCTCCTTTCTTGGTATGTCAGATCCCACCTGCAGGCAGAGGGGTTGGGCTGGTGCACCATCCATGCTGGAATGAAGCTGGCATTCTGGCCCCCTCATCCAGCCCTCCAGCTCTCTGTTCAGTTCCATCAGAAGCAGCCCAATGGCCTTTAGGGAAAAGCCGATTGTGTTGGCAGCCTCTGCTTGTTGACTTCTGTGCTCTGTCAGGGTTAGGGTGGGGTCAGTCACTTGAAATCTCTGTAGTGACAAGTTGGCCAAAATCGATTGAGTACTGACTTAATCGTGCTAGATTGAGTGCTACTGTGTGCCAGGCCCTGGCCTGGATCAGAATGACTGTTGTAGGGTTTCAGTTTGTCAGGGTGGAATCCTACATGCTTACTGGGGGAAAGTGTCCCTATGTGCTGAGCAATGTGTCAGGCATAGGCTGAATTTGAGGGCTTCAGTCCTGCCAAGAAAACTGGCTTTCCAGAATTAGAGTGCTTATTAGAGTCTGTTTGGTACCTGTGTGGACAAAATATGGTCCAGTCTCCTGTCTGCTCTGGGGAAGGGCTTGCAAAAGGAAAGCCAAGCACCATTTCTAATTTGGGGCTGACTGCCCTTCTGATGAGAAAGGCCTAAGAGCTGGGAGCTAATCCAAATGTTGGGGATGGGTGACCAAAACCACCAGGACAGGCTCAGAGCCACCAGTTGGGCAGTATACAAGGTTTGTCCCATGCCTGCCATGCCTTTCCGTGGCACATCCTCTCCAAGAGTTTCTGGGAGCCTGACAGTGCTCAGCACAAAGCCTTGGTCAGGGCTGGGAGTTCACCAGGTCCTGCTCCCACAGAAGAGAAGGGTTTAGCCACACTGGGAGAAAATTTGGGCTACTCTCCAGAGGCAGAGAAGCCCCCAGGCAAACTGTGGCCTGATGGCAGAGTAACTTAGCCCCTGTACAGAAATTCAAAGCAGAGTTTAGAGGACAGTGGCATGTGGCTGGCACTGAGTGGGACCAGAGCACTTGCCCACCACAGTGATCCACAGAGCTGGATCTGGGAGCCACAGGGGGTGTGGCTGGGGCAAGGGGCATTATTGAGAAGACAATGGCCATTGTGCTGGGACCTGTGATCTCCACACCAAAGTCAGGGAGCCTGCAAGGCAAACAAAGGCCCAGCAGCTTTCTGACAAGCTGGGGTTGTGCCGAGGTCACCATGGGGTCATTAGCTTAGGCATTCTGTGTCCTGACAGGAGACACAGAGAGCTAGAGCTGGAGGGGTAGGCAGCAGGTACTGGAACCTGGGCACAGTGGGCAGGAGACGCAGCCCAGTGACCCCTCTGAGTGGAGTGTAAGAAAGGCATAACGCACTGGATATGGTTCCCTGGAGTGCACCAGAAGTCTGGACCTTTTTAAAAATCATAAAATATTAGAATTCAGAGTGACTCTGACAAAAGAAACAGAGGCCCAGAAAGAGGTGGTGATTTATGAAGGTACACCGAGGGACAGTAGGAAAACAAGGACTAGAACTCAGATCTGCTGATTCCTGTGGCACAAATGCGCCTCTAGTGCTCACCAAGTCCTGCCATGAGGCTAGCGGCCCTGTCCTCCTGAAGCTTGTTGTCTAACAGAGGGTCAAGGTTGTCTTGGGGGCTCTGCGGGTCTTTCTAGGGAGGGAGAGATCCTACCGTTCTCTGGAGCAGCAGTAACGGGGGCACTCGCTGTGTGTCCGGGGCTGCTTTCCCTTCTGTCTTAATTTTCGCCCAGGGTTCCTCAAGTTGGTCCTTGTCCCACAGATTGGCTTCTAACCAGCCAGGTTATACTGAATAACTTCTCTGAGTCTGAGCTTCCTGTCTCTAAAATGGAGAAATAAAATATCCGGGAGGATTAGATGAGTGAATGTGTATAAACACCACCTTGCCCAATAACCCACACTACCATCATCATTATTGCTCTTATTATGAAAGAGGGCTTAGTAAGTGGAAGTGGAAAGAATGGCAGGCAGCAGCAGAAGTCCATTCTCTTTTTCAGTTTCACTCACTGGGACATTAATTCCTAAGAAGCAATGAGATGTGTCCCAGCTGTGGGCCAGAAACAGAGGCTGCCACTATGCTGGTGTCTGGGGTGCAGGATACTGGGCTTGGAGCTTTGTGCGTGTATCTTGGGATCCCAGGAAGGTTCATGCACCATGGTGGGACTCCCAGGTAATGGACCCAGGCAGACAGTAGGCTGAAGTCCAGCGCAGAGAAAGCCGCACAGCACTTCCCATTATGGCACCGGCAGCCAAGGTGTGTTCTCTGACCAAAATGAAGATGTAACGGAAGGCAGCTTGGGTAATGAGCTCTGTGTTGCTGAAAAGAAACCAATATCCAGAGTCAGCACTGGAGACCTCTAAGGCTGAGCAATGGGGGGAACAAGACCCCAGTCCCCAACCTCTACCTGCTACTCTCTCCACTCCCAGAGCTCCAGTACCTGAGCCCAGAAGGCTGGCAGTACTTGCCCTCCAATCTCTCCCGAGAACCTTCCTCCTTGAGAGGCAGAGCCCATTTCTCCAACCAGCCCCTTCCCTCCTAGCCATGCTCACCACACTTTGGCCCACTTGCCCACGATGACCACAGTGTGACCCTGGTCCTGGAATGTCCGGCTCAATAGGGGTGGCAGGAGGAGCACTTTGCCTCTGTCAGCGGCTGATTGGTTACAAGGTGCCCTACAAACACACTGTCAGCAGAATCAGCTGTTTTCTGCGTTGCCCCTCCTCAGCTTTACAATCACGCACCAGCATGCAGCCAGGGGTTGTCATGGCTTTGTCCCCCTTATGCATGCTTAATTGACAATTAAGTTGGAGCTTTGAACCAGCCTGGCTGCGCTGATGGGCCTTCATCTTTGCAGTGAGTGTCACAGGGGCACCCTTTGTTTGCTCTTCTCGGGGGCCTGAAGTTACTGTAGCAGGCTGCAGGCAGCCATTTATCTTCAGCCTGGAAGGCCTTTATCTGCCCTCACCCCCCATTTCAGCTCCAGCCCGCAGGAGCTGTCCCTTCTTATAGGCCCCATGACAGCCCATTCTAAGGCCATTGAGCAGGCCCGGAGTGATGGCCTCTACCTCCATTCTGGAGATGAATCGAGAGAAAGGCCCCCAAAAGGTCAGAGGGCAGGGCTGCAGCAAGGGAAAGGACTGGTTGGAGGCTGGTGCCTATATTGATTGGCTGGGGGAGGAGGAGGAAGTGGCGTGGGACGGTAGCTCAGCTAGCCTTGGCCCGAGCGTGGTATCTGAGGATGATCTGTGGTGGCCTTGTTCCCTGTACCCTTTGCTCGTCTGCAGCAAACTCACCTGGCCACTGCTTGAGGAGGCAGAGGAGGGGCGAAAAGGTCTTCACTCTCCCACACATGATGTCCTCACTCTTGTATCACCTTTCAAGAAGGAAGTGAGGCCTCATTTCTGGAAAGAAAGTGAGGCACAGAGAAGAGAAGAGGCCTCTGGCAGGAGGCCTTCAGGGATCCAGAGCGCATCCTCTTTACCTAAGAGGATATGTTTATTTCTGCAGCTGCTACTCCTCCCTCCCTTTGAACTCTGCTCCTTGCTGTCCAAGCCTGGTGGACTTGGCTTCCCTGATGTGGGTCAGAGCTTGAAAGATAGAGAATCCCACCTCCTGCCTTTTCTTCATCCCCTCCTCACCTCAAGTTGTCTACCTGAATCTACCCAGGGCCTTAAATAAGCCAAACTCTTGACCAGGGTACCCGTGTGAATCGGCAGGAAGGAAATCACAGCACTCCCGGGTACCAGGCCCTCAGATGAGCACCTATATGCAACATCTTGCTTAACCTTCACAACAACCTTGCAGGCTAGAAGCCACCTGTATTATTATCCTCCATTAAAATCAAGGAAAGAGAGAGATTTAGAACATCAGTAATTTGCCTAAGTTCATATAGTTAGGAAGCAATCGGGACAGATTTTGACTTGTGACATGCTGTCCCTGCCTTTTTGCTTTATGCAGAGGCTGAGAACTTTTCAGGCATGAAAACCAACACTCACACACAGCGTCCTGTCATAGTGTCTTCTTTTCCCATACTCCTACTGCCCGCCACTGAATGACACAGAGGCTTTGGGAGACCATGGCCAAAGAGGTGGGGGCCTTTCAGTCTGCCTAGTTTACTGCTTCCTCCCCAACCATTGCCCCTGACCAAGGTAGATTCTCTGCTCTCTGCCCAGGGAAGAAATCAAAGCCCCCTCTTTCAAGACCCCATCCCCATCTGCGTGGGGATTTGCACTGCCCTTGCAGTCAGCACTGTCTGGGGCCCTAAATGCCTTAACAACTTAATGGGGCTTCTGAGACGGTGCAGGCACCTCAGCTCACCTCTGGGAGCTCCGCCCCTCCCTGGGCAGCAGACAAGGGGAGAGGGTTTATGAGGGCAGTCGTAAAAATATTCATCTCAGCCGCAGAGGTCCCCACAGTAAAGAAGCCCCATCGTCCCTAAGTAGCAGATTATTTCAGTTCAGAAGAGAGACAAATCCTGCCTTGAAACATCTGCTGTTGTAGGAAGCACTTTCCTACTGACTTAGGGTCCACTGGTGAGCATGGCTCCAGCCTTCTTTGGTTTAGAGACTTTATCAGACTGTCATTTTATCTCTTGAATTTGAAGGTCATTTTATCTTGTGAGTACCACCCATCGGCTACCACTAGATTGGGGGAAGACAATCAGGATATTAATGAGATTAAGAGGCCCCACCCTGGAGGCTATTCTGTTGTGAGCCTCCCCCTGATAGGGGACCAACCCTGGTCTGCATACAAAGAATCCGGGCTTCTGGGCCAGTGGGGCTCCCAGACTCTGTACAAAGAGGCCTGGAGATACTGGAGTCCTATCATCTAAAGCAGCCTGCTAGTCATGCCTAATCCTCCTGAAGGATCCTTAGAGGATTCAAGGACTCCTTGCCGCCTCCAGTTAGCTCTGAGGAGGAAGGAAGCTGCTTGCAAGCACATAGCCCTGGCCTGAAGCTTATGGGAGAAGTGCTCTTGGAATCTGTTTGTTGAAGGTTTGATGGGAAGTGACAGGAACTTGGAGAGAATTAAGCACCAGAGGTGCAGAAAGAGGCAGCGATCTGCAAAAGGGCCTTTGAAGCTACCTGCTTAATGGAAAGGAACAAGAACTGGCCTTATGCCTTTACCGGCTTTTCAAGGGGGAAATACAAACACAAATGAGGAAGCGAGAGAAATATATAGCGTATATGATATAAATATGTATACTGTATATAGAAAAGGAACATAGCTCAAAAACAAAGTCAAATGAAGCAGTTAATCATGGTTATCATCCAAGCTATTCATAAATACTCTAGAACAGGGGTTGGTAAACTTTTTATACAAAGAGCTGGATAATAAGTGTTTTAAGTTTTTTGGGACACTTTGAGTTGCAGCTATTCAACTTGGCCTGTATAGCACAAAAGCAGCCAGAGACCATATAGAAATGAAAGAACACAGCTGTGTCCCAACAGAACTTTATTTATGGGGACTGAAGTATGAATTTCAAATGATTTTCACGTATCACAATATAACCTTTAAAAAAATTTTTTCCAACTATTTAAAAATGTTGAAACCGTTTTTAGCCTTGTGGGTCATATGAAAACAGGCTGCTTTGGCCAACAGACTACAGTTTGCTGACACCTCACCACCACCAGGACAATAGTTCTTAAACTTGGAGACACTTTAGAATCACCTACAGAGCTTCTAAAAGTTCCAGTACCCAGGCTACACCCCAGAACTGTTAAGTTAGTCTCTGGGGAGTGGGACCAAGCATCAGTGGTGGTTAAAACTTTCCAGCTGATATCAATATACAGCCACGTTAGAGAATCAACTCTAAGACAGAACATCTCTAATAGTAAAGTGTATGCTGATAACCTAGAGATACATCAAAATGCAGATTCTGATTCTGTAGGGACGGGATGAGGCCTGAGTTTCTGTATTTAATAAGTTTCCAGGTGCTGTTGAAGAGGATGGTCCAGGGACCACAATTCGAGTAGTGGGGGGTCTTGGAACTAGTTGATAAGCAACTAATTTCCCCTTGTCTCCCCACTTGCCTTGGCCTCACCATCACCAACCCTGACCCTTAATGTGTTCTAAAGATACCCTGGGGAAATACTCTCTTTTTTTTTTTTTTTTTTAGACAGATCCACAAGCGATCCCCCAGGGGAGCGTGCCAAGGCAAAACCCCGCATATCAACCACCCACCCCAGGGCTCAAGCGAATCTCCTACCTCCGCCTCCCAAGTAGCTGGGACCACAGGCGCCCCCCACAACGCCCGGCCATTTTTTTGGTTGCAGCCATCATTGTTGTTTGGCGGGCCTGGGCTGC
>CAUYQV010062579.1:0-75868 GCA_963574575.1 Galagoides demidoff
CAGTAGGGCTGGACACACTGATGGTAATAATCTCAAAGTCATTCAAAGTCCTTATAACTCTGTTCAAAAGAATAAGATGTATGCTATCCTTATTCTACTCCAAGACTTTTATCATTCTATGAACATTGTTACCAACTCTCATGGTCCAGCTTTGCTCTTGGACATCTTGAAACAGCAACTATTATTCATACTGATGAAATCTCTTCCCTGTTTCAATCTATCCAGAGTCCTCAGACACCATATTTGTCCTATATATATTACTCATATTAGAGCACATACAGTTATACCTGGTCCCATGACTTCTCTGAGCTCTCAAATAGATCAAGCCCTTATTGGTACTGTCCAGGAAGCATCCACTTTTTATTCTTATATACATGCTAATGCAAAAAATGCTTCATGAGAAGCATTCCATTTCACAAAAATTCAATCACAACAGATTCTCTCAAGTTGTCCTTCTTATTCCAAAATACATGTATCCCCCTTTCATGAAGGAACAAACCCTAGAAGACAAACAGCAAACCAAATACAACAGATAGATGTGACCACTGTCCTGTCCTTTGGTAAATTAAAATATGTTCATCATTCCATAGATACTTTTTCTCATTTTTTCCTGGGCCACAGCCTTACCAGGAGAAGGGGTTCATCATATCATTCAACACTTGCTAGAATGTTTTAATCTGCTGGGGCTCCCTAAGTCCATTAAGACTGACATGCAACCTCTTACTGTGCTCAAAATTTAAGTAATTTTCTATCCTTCTGGAATGTTAAAATTTCTCATGGTATTCCTTATAGTTTTCAAGGCCAAGCCATTGTCAAATGCCACCACAAAACATTAAAAGATATATAACACTTAAACAAAAAGAGGGGATGACATAGTCCCTTTGAATAACAGCCCTAGATATATCCGCACTACAGCTCTGTTCACCCTTAATGTTTTGAATTTCAACGATGATGGAAACACAGCTGTTGAACATCACTAGACATCTTTCACTCATCTGCCTCTTTCCCAAGAGCAGCAACCTATTTTCTATAAGAAACCTGATATGTATGAATGGAAACCTGGTCATGTACTACATTGGGGTCGAGGGTTTCTTCATATCATTACAGAACAACAAGAAAAACCGTGGCTGCCTGCTCACTGGATTAAACCTTGACATAAGCAAGAGACCTCACCAACATCTTGATGAATCTGTCCTTGGTAACTCCTTCTACAGATGCAAGGTTCCTTCATTTCAGCCTGAATAAGTAATCTCAATATTTTAGGCCTGAAATTTCATGGAAACATTCTGCTCCAAACTATCCAGCCCAATTTTAATTTACTGTGAACCCTAGATCATGCTCCTCTGAGAAACCTCTAACTGCCTCCCATATCATCATCCATCCTTAGCAGGAGGTAACTTGGAGTGGTCAGCATCCTTTTTCCAATCAGCAGTTAGAGCTTCTGAGTGGAAGGATCTATATAGGGTTCCATCAATTAAGAAACCTCCCGATCTCTAGACCTGGGTAAGCTCAGTCCATGCCCTCTAAGCTCTAATAGTATTCTGAACAAAGCAGTCAGCTTTGGTAATGGAAATTTGAAGTCATAGAATGAACTTCTTGTATCAGTGAAGGTGAGAGAATCTTTATGGACATAAATACTTAATCATTCCCTTACTGCTTCTTTAGATTGACACTTCCCCACCTGACATTCCAGTCTACACTATGCCTATTGCTGCTCATTTAATGGGTGCAATGGATAATGTGTAGAAGCAGGAAATTTGGGGTATTGGTTAATACTTCCTATGGAAGCATCAAGAACCTTATAAGTTAGCCCAAAAAGAGTTAGGTGATGAAATGTGTAAAATTAATATTACTCATTCGTTTAGAAGAATACAACATAACACAGGTCCCTTTTCTTTGGTTAAGGCTCTCACAGACTCCTCTGATGTAGTTTTCTTAACTATTTTGTGCTTTTTCTTTTCCTTTTTCTTTCATTGTTTTCTCCGCCTAGCTAGAAGGAGTGCTATTTGACAAGAAGAGCAAATGAAATAAACAAATACAGGTTTTTCCTTCACCCTGCATAAGAATGTCTTAAACAAAAAAGGAGGAATATGTAGCAATCCATGTAACAACCTATGTAGCAACCTATGCAGCAAGATGTGTAGGATCCCAAACAGCAGGCTTGCAGAGACAAAGTGATGATTGACTGGGGCAGTGGGTTTGCAGAAACAAAGTGGCAGTTTTTTGAACAATACAAGCAATTACTAGACATTAACAAACAGACATTGGCAGTTGGAAATTGATCAGCTGTGGAATTCCAGTGTTAGGGTCAGGGGGAGGAGAACTTGTTCTCAATAAATAGCAGCTGTGGAGGTTGCTTGGGGCCTTTTCCCTGACACATGAGGAGGTCCACATCCTGCAAGCTTGGAGCTTATAATCCATTATCCAGCCTGCTTTCTTGGTGATGGCAGCAACAGTTAGAAAATACACTTTGTATCATGTCAATATTGAGTTCGTTAAGAGTTGTTTGTGTTTAACATGTGATCTAATCAGGCCAATGCTTCATGTGCGTATTCTGATGCTTTCTGTTGGATGAAATGTTCCATATATGTTTGTTGGGTCCATTTGGTCTACAGTGTCACTCAAGTTCTCTCTTTCTTCATTGAACTTATAGCTAGATGTTCTACCCATTATTGAACATTGATTATTCAAATTATGTACCATTGCATTACTCTATTCTCCTCCCTTTAGTTCTGCCAATATTTGCTTCATGTATTGAGATACATGCAAAAAACGAATCACTGTGACATAGTATACTAATAGAAAATCACATGATTGTCTCAATAGATGTGAAAAATACACTTAACAAAATTCAACACACTTTTAAAATAAAAAATACAAAATAAACTTGGAATTCCAGAAAATTATCTCAATATAATTAGGCTCATATAGGAAAAACCCAGAGTTAAAATTGCATGAACTGATGGAAAATTGAAAGATTTTCCTCTAAAATAGGAAAAAGGAAAGAAAGTCCACCCATAGGCCTTCTATGCAATATTCTATCCAGGATGGCTAGTAGGAAAAATAAATAAATAAATAAACAAATAAATGAATAAATAAATAGAACCCAAATTGGAAGATGGAAGTAAAATCATTTTTGTTTACAGAAGATATAATTTATGCAGAGAAAACCCTTAAGACTCAAATTTAATGAACTGTTAAAAACTAATAAATTCAATAAGTCTCAGGATTTTGGTTTTGTCACTGTTTTTATATATGTTAACACTGAAAATTTTGAAAAGGAAATTATGAGAATAAGAAAAGAATTTAATTAAATGATAGCATTAAAATATAAAAATATTTAAGAATAAATTTAAAGAGGTGAAAGACATATACACTGAAAACTCTGTTACAAAGTATTAATAATGATTTATTAAAGAAGATAAAATTGAGAAAAACAAGTGACAACACATCACATGTTCATAAATGAGGAGACTTAATATTAGCCTAAACTACCCAAAGTGATCTACAGATTCTATGTAATCTCTATTAAACTCATAATAGCATTTTTACAAAAATAGAGAAAAAGAATTACACAATTTATGTGTAAAGGCAAAGGATGTTGGACAGCCAATCTAGAAAAAGACAAACAAAACTGGATGCCTCATGCATCCTAATTTTAAAACATGCTATAGAGCTATAATAAACAAATCAGGATTATAACAGCATAAAAATGAGCACACAGACAAATGGAACAGAGTAAAGGGCCCCAAAATAACATATGTATACACTTGTCTTTGAAAAGAGTGCCAAGTATACAAAACTGGAATGAGGTAGAATAGTCAACAAATGGTGGGAGAAAACAGTATGTTCACAAATGAAAAGATGAAATTGGAACCTTATCTTAAAATGTCAGTGTGAGAATCACAATATTACTAAAGGAAGTGAATAGATGTAAAGTTCCATCACATAGGTTTTGGTAATTATTTCTTATATTTGGGAATGAAAGAAAAAGCAACAAATGCAAATTGTACAAGTGGGATTGAGTGAAATAGAAATGCTTCTGCATAGCCAAGAAAAAAGTCAATAGATAAAACACGCAACCTACAGAACTGGGAAAAACATTTGCAAGCCACATTAATGATAAAGGGTTCATACCCAAAATATATGAAGAAATCCTGTAACAAATCAATAACAAAAATAGGCAAAAATTATAAAGAAAAGAAAAAGAAATAAATGATCTGATTTACTAATTGATAATAAAGCAAGCTGTTATGGTTTTACTATTTGTCTCTATTCAACTTCATGAAGCATGAATCCTATGTACTCAATTTTGATATGAGGACAATTAATGACAATGACACAGTAGGGGTGGGAGAAGGGGAGAGCAGAGAGAGAAAGAAGGAGGGAGGGGGCAGGAGAAAGGAAAAGCAGAGAGAGTGAAGGAAGGAAGGGGATGGGGTCTTGGGACTTACCTAACAAATGCAATCCGTGTAACCTGGCTTCTTATACCCTCAATTAATCCCAACAATAAAAAAACTTAATTACAACTGTGATGCTACTAAGAGGGAGAGATTGTAAGTGCTGGTTAGGCCATGCAGGCCTCTTGCATAGATTAATGCTATAATTGTAGGAGTTGGTTTGTTACCATGATAGTGGGCTCTTTATAAAAGGATGAGTTCATCTTTTGCTCTCTCTGTTTTATGTGCTCTTTGCCCTTCAACCGTGAAATGACACAGCGCCAGACATCATCATCATCATCATCATCATTATTATTATTATTATTATTATTATTATTATTATTATTATTATTTTGCGTTTTTTGGCCGGGGCTGGGTTTTAACCCACCACCTCTGGCATATGGGGCCAGCTCCTTACTCCTTTGAGCCACAGGCAGTGCCCAACCAGACATCATTTTGCCACACAGTGCCAACATCATACTAAATAGGGAAAAGTTGAAAGCCTTTCTGCTAAGAACTGGAACAATACAGAATGCCTATTTTCCCCACCCCTTCAACATAGAACTGGAAGTCTTAGTTAGAGCAATCAGGCAAAAGAAAAAAATGAAGGTATGCAAACTCAAAAGGAAGTCAAATTATTCCTATTTTCTGATGATAAGAACTTATATCTAGACAAATATGAAGACTCCACCAAAAAACTCTTAGATTTGATAAATGAACTTAGTAAAGTTGCATGATACAAAATTAGCATATAAAAATGAGTTATTTTGATACGCCAATAGCAATCTGGTTGAAAATGAAATCAAGAAACCAATCTCATTTAGAATAGCTACAAAAAAATAAACCTAGAAAAATGTTTAATCATAAGATTAAGGAAAACTATAAAACATTGATTAAAGAAATGTTAGATGACAGACACAAAGAAATGAAAACTTTCAAGGCATTATTAGTGTTCAAATTACCATAATATCTGAATCAATCTATCCATTTGACGCAATTCCAAAATACTAAAGGAATTTTTCCAGAATTAGGAAAAACAGTCCTAAAACAGAATTAGAAAAAATAATCCAAATAGCCAAAACAATCCCATGGAAAAATAATAAAGCCAAAGGTATCATATTACCTGAATTCAAATTATATTACAAGACTGTAATAATCAAAACATCATGGTAATGGTATAAAAACAGACATATAAATGAATAGAATAGAATAGAGAATACCTAAATAAAGTCACATATTTATGGCCAACTGATCTTTGAAAAGCTAACAGGAACTGATAATGGGGGAAAAATGTCTTTTTCAATATATGGTGCTGGGAAAATTGGATGGTCATGTGAAGAAAAATGAAACTGAAACCCTATTGCTCACCATATAAAAAAATCAGCTCAATATGGATTAGAGACTTAAATGAAGAGCTCAAACTATAAAAATATCAGAAAAGAACCAAGTAAAAGATCTTCTGCACATTGATTTAGGCAAAAGCACAAACAGCAAAAACAAAAATAAATAAATGGAATTTAATTAAACTTCTACAAAGCAAAAGAAATAATCAACAGAGTGAACAGACAACATAAAGAATGGGAGAAAATACTTGGAAATTATTCATTTAACAAAGGACTAATATCCAGAGCATACAAGAAATTTCTACAACTCAACCAGAGCAACAACAAAAACCAAATACACCCATTAAAAAGTGAGCAATGAACATGCACAGAGACTTCTCAAAGGAAGACATACAAATGCTATGTGAACAGATATAGGGAAAAAATGCTCAACACAGAAATACAAATTAAAATCACAAGGAGATATCTTCTTACATCAGTTGGAATTGCTATTGATACAATAAAAAGACAAAACCATAACAGATGTTCATTAGGATGTGAAGAAAAGGGACCACTTATACATTGTTAGTGGTAATGTAAATTTGTAAAACATCTATGAAAAACAATAGGGAATTTTCTGAAACAGCTAAAAATATAAACATAATTTGATCTAGCAATTATCATTACTGGGAATGTGCTCAAAGGAAAATAAATCCATGTATCAAAAAGATGTCTGAATGTGTATATTTATCATAGCACTGTTCATAATAACTAAGATATAAAATCAATCTCAAGTGTCCATCAAAGGATGATTCTATTTTTTAAAAGTGATTTTGTACATGCATGTGTATACATGCACACAGTGGAATACTATTTAGCCATGAAAAATGAAATCATGTCTTTTGCAGCAACATGGACAGAATGGCAAGTTTTAATCTTTAGTGAATGAAGCCGGACACATAAAGACAAATGTTATGTGTTCCTATTCATAAGTGTGTGCTAAAAAGATGTGTACTTTCTTACTAAGTACAATATACAATTATTCATGAAATAGATATTCTAAACCTCTTGACTTGATTACTATATGATTCATTAATGTGTAAATAAAATAAGAAATATATGTTGGATTATTGAACCCATGCACACTCACACTAATTTTCCCACATAAATGAGGTGTCTTTAACTATTCAAGGGTAAAAGAATACCAATTTTAAACCAACTTTTCCACAAAACTATAGAAAGAAACAGTTTCTTACAACTCAGGAGATTAACATATTCTTTATTTAAAGAAAATTTAAGAAGGATGATATCACAGAAGACAGCAGAGTAGGAAGCTTGAGATATTACGCCCTCTATCCAAGCAATGACTGAGCTGACAGGAACTATCTAGGGAAACCACATTGGTATTCTGGAGTCTAGTGGACACTTGTAGTCTCCAGAGGATTGCTTCATGAAAAGAGCTGGTAAATTTCAGTGAATTTTACTGTTTTGCATATTGGTCACCATTTTCTACCCTTTAGTCAGTCCCACAGTAGACGATCATGTGGATGGTAACAGGCATCTCCAGTGTGTCTCGTGGGTATGAGTTACCTCTCATGGATGACAGGTTACTTGTGTTACCAAAATTAGAAATATTTGTTTTGGTAACATCTTTTGATTGCTAAATGCTTGGCATGCAAGTTGGCCATTGATTCAATGCCCCAAGGTAAAGGTAGTTTCCCAGTCATATCAGCCAGAGAAGATATGAAGAGACAGATACATTTAAAAAAATTCATATTGGATCCAAATTTAAGGCAATCCTGTTAAAACACTGGTGACTATGGAGCAGTGAAACATGGGCATTATGGACCTTTCACTTAAATATAAGGTTTCATGCTAGGAAATTTTAGAAGAAAGCATAAGAACAAATATTCATGACCTCAGGTTTGGCAGTGGAAACAGATTTAATACTAAAATCATGAGCAATGCACTTAAAACATCAATTGAACTTTATAAAAACTAAAAACATTTTTGCATTAAAAGACACTGTAAAAAAATGAAAAGAAACTTTGAGAATAAAAGTAAATATTTGGAAATAAGATATTTCGTAAGTATTTAATATGTAGAATATATAAATTACTCTCACAATTCAAAATTAAAAAAAGACAAACTACAATATTAAAAAACATTAGGAGAAGATTAAAAAGACATTTCTTTAAGGGATATATGCGAATAGCCATGAAGTACATAAAAAGATATTCAATATTTTATTCACAAAGAAATACAAATTGGGTGGCACTTGTGGCTCAAAGGAGTAGGGTGCCG
The DNA here is from genome assembly GCA_963574575.1 of Galagoides demidoff. Lineage (NCBI taxonomy): Eukaryota > Metazoa > Chordata > Mammalia > Primates > Galagidae > Galagoides > Galagoides demidoff. Next base: position 8,066 of record CAUYQV010062579.1, read on the forward strand.
GCTCCATATACTGGAAGCGGAGAGTTCAAACCCAATCCCAGCCAAAAACTGCAAAAAAAAAAAAAATACAAATTAAAGCTATCATGATATACCACTTCATACACACTATAAAATGACTTTAATCAAGAAAATGGAAAATAAATTATTTAGAGGATACAGAGGAATAGGAACCCTTGTACATAAGCAAAAGTAAGCTGAGTGAACACACTGATATATTAAATTATATTTGAGTTATAAACTCATAACTGAGTAATGTTCATACAAAGAAGAAAAATTTGGCTTGATTTTAAAACTTCAGTGTATTTCACAAGATTATCAGAAATAAGAGGAAAAGCATTGTCATTGAAAATTATATATGACACAATACAGCATCACATCAATTCATGAAAGAAAGAAAACTCCCAGAAAAGGGTGAATAGAGAGAAATTTCTTAAACACGGTAAAGTACATCTACTGGACATATAAAGCTCAACTCATAGGTAACAATTAAATTTTGCAGTGTCTCTTTAAGAGGAAAAATCCATGCAAGGATGTCCACTCTTACCATTTCTTCTTATGCTTTTACTAAACGTTCTAATTTATAGAGTTGGGTACCAAAAAAATGATAATATGAAAAGGATTGGAAAACCATCAAATAAACATTCTTTATTCCCAGATTTTATACTTAGAGCATTCTTAAATATCTGGAGATAAATTAATAAAACGAATAAGTGAATTTAGCAATTCACATGGTACACAGTTGATATACAGAAATCAACATGAACATATAACATGTTTATGTTCACTGTTGTAAAACAGTTAAAAAGTAATATTAATCAGCATATCACTTGCAATAGTGTCTAAAAACATAAAATGCATAGGAATAATTTGAACAAAATATGTGCAAGACCGTACCACTGAGCACTATACAAAATTACTAATTCAAATTAATGAAGACTTGAATAAAAGCAAAGACGCAACATAGTTGTAAATTAGAAAACTAATACTTTAAAAATATGAATTATTTTCAAAATCGATCTTTACACTCTGTGTAAGCCCAATTAAAATTACAGATGATATTTTTGAAACATATTGTTGAGTTTATTCTAAAGTTGATATGGGGAGGTGGAGCAAGATGGTGGACAGGATGGATCTTTAGATCAAATCTCCTCACGATTTCAGGTGAGAGGGAGGGGCTGGATCTTTCCCTGTGTGGAGTGCTGGTGCAGACAGGCATCGCTGGGTGTGCAGCAATGTGGTGTATTGATGGACTGGAATTGTAACCCAGAACCATGGAGTCTGGCAGAGAAATTTCAGGCCGCTACTGGTGTCCTGAAGCAGCACCAACCAATCTCCTCCATGGAGGACTACAATTCCCAATTCATAGGGAGTTTGGGTGTTTTGTGGAGAGTTTGGTGAGGCGTGGACTCCTAAGTGGAATTTGGCAACCAGAAAGGGGAGCTGTTTGGAGCCCATTTTGAGCCCCAGGGGGCTAGGAAGCCGGACAGAAAATTGAGGGGAAAGGATCCTGCTTAGGAAACAGACACACTTTGTAATTATAGAAATGGCAACAGCCACAGCCACCTTTTCCCACTGGCCAGGTGTAGCAATTTGAATTCTACCAGCAGGTAGCCAGGCTGCACCCAAAACTGCTCCAGGATACCCCACACTTAACTGGAACTTCTGCAGGAACAACTTGTGAAACCTCCCAGTAAAGATTTTTTTTTTATTATTTTTTTTTCCCCTGAGATTGGTGAAATTAACAGAAGGGTGAGGGTTTAGGAGGCAGAGTGCGATGGCAGACAGGATACAAGTTTAGCTCAGGTATCCCAAAATAGCAGGTGTGAATGTGTGTGCTAAATCATTCCTGGTAGGGAATGTTGGAGGTGGACTAGCAGTTTGGGGAGTACAGTGATCTGGTGGATTGCTGGATTCAGAATGTGACCCCAAGCTGCAGAGTCTGATTTAAAAGTCTTTGTGCCCCCATGCTAAAGCAGCAAGCGCCAATGGCAATTCGCACCTCCCCCACGGAGATTACTGAAAAGTCTTTGGTCTCCAGCACTGAAGTTGGGGGGGCCCAACAGCAACCAGACCAGACCCTTACCCATGGAAGATTACAATTTCCAGTTCAAGAGGAAACTAAGAATTGAGTAGAAAAACTGGTGAAGAGTGAACTCCAGTGCTGAATTTGGAGGACAGATAGGGTTGCATTCTGGAACTGGACAGCCAAGGCTAGGCAGCCAGTCAGGAAGCAGAAATAGTTTGAAAATTCAGCAATGGCCACCACATAGCACCTCTTCCTATGGCCCAGGTGCGGGGAGTGGAATTTCACCTGCAGGCAGCCATCATTCACCTAAAACAGTTTCAGGGCACCTCACACTTTGCGGGAACTGTTGCAGGGAGAATTTGTGCAATCCACCAGCCAAGATTCCTCTTGAAATCCGTGGCACCAACATTCCTGCAGAGTGTAAGTGCCAAACAGGTAGCCATGAAACCATCAAAAAAACCCAATGTAAACCAAGAAATAGGTATAAGCCTGGGAACCACTCATGGGGCCACCTGCTGTCCAGGAAGTATATTCCCATTAAAGATGATCCCTATGTGATATGTATAGTTGTATGTTGATATATAGAAATATATATGAATAATATTTTTATTTGTGATGACCCTTTTTTTTCCTCATCTTTTCTTGTAGGAGGTATTGTTAAATTTTTTTTCTATTTTTATAATTATTATTTTATTAATACTATTTTTCTTCTTTCTTCTCTCTTCCTCTCTTTCCCTTATTATGGTTGGTGAGAGTGCTTACATCAGACTATTAGAGTTGGTATTTTTGTTTGTTTCTTTTTTTTATTTCTTTTTCTTTTTTTCTTCTTTTTTTTTTCCACCAGTTTATGATTACTATCATTATTTTTGTTTGTTTGTTTGTTTTGGTTTGTTTTCATTTTTTGTCAGCTCATTTACTTGTTTCTGATTGTATATGCATCTGTGTGTGCTTGGGTGTCTGGTAGCTTTTGTGTCTGTTTATTTGTTTTTTTGGTTTCAACATGTTTTGGGCTTTGCTAAATCTTCAGGCTGGCTATTTTCCCTAACTTCAATTTTCACATTCAATAAGAACATGGGGGAATGGAGGATGATGGCTGACTGGAGCTAGTTTCCAACAAAAACTCCAGTCCAGGGGGAAAAATAATGGCCAGAAAGAACCCAACATAGCTGAAGGAACAGAGCCGAGCTGAGAGAAGAAGTAGATAAATGCATGTCTCCCCTGCCAAGGCAAGCCATGATTCCAAGGAAACATATTTCAGTGGGTGGAGGTTTGGGTCTCTGAGCTATGGATGGAGACTCAGGAGCTGCTGAGGAGCATGAACCCAACTGGAGACACCTCCCATCCAACATCAGCATTAATACAGTGATCCTGCTGGGGTCTAATTTTGGAGAGTCAGCTCCCCAGCTCTGTGGTCTGCCAGAGAGAACCAGACTTCTCCCTATAGGGATTTCAGAGCTACAGAACAGGGGAGACAAATGCAGTTGACGGACAATCTCTTTTGCTGTATGGATATCCTCTAGATTGACCTCAGTTGGAATATTCTCCAGCTACCACTGAGTACCTGAGACAGACAGGCTTCAGCTCCATCTGCTGGCTGGTGACAAAGAGTGGTAACTCAGTGGAGGAGGCATTGACTTTACTTTGACTCTGGCAGACATAAAGCCATGCCACTCTCGCTTATTGGACAACTGGGTCACAGCCTTGTGGGGTTACCAGTGACTGTGTGTGACAAAGGTACAAGGTGAAGAAGGAGGCATCAACCTTTCCAGACTAATATATTTGCTGAGTTGGTCCTTCTAACCTCACAGAGCACCAGAGCAAGTCATACCTGAGCTGCCAGCAGATACATGCTGTCTAGTTGCCAGAGACCTTTTGAACTCCCCCACCTGATGCCATTCCTGACTGGGACAATTGATTTGGACCTCTTGAACTGGGCCAATCACCCGAGGACTATCCAAAGTGGTACACTGGGTGTGTGGTTGTGGGAAGGTGTGATTTTCCATAACCAATTGTTGCCTGTGGGGGAGTGGGGTGACTTAATTGCTGATATTTCTCCATAGCTGAGACTTCAACCCAGACTAACTTATTTACTAAGGTAGAACAGAGTCCAGCTGAAAACAAGATAGAGACACCTAGCCCCACCACACCAAGCAGGCCCCCAGTTTCTGAGGCCATAGCACTGAATGGGTCATTGGCAAAGTTCTAGGGGAAAAGGTACAGACACCAGTCCCAGCCTTTGAGCAAAGGGCTGGTGAATCACTACTCCTGGAGCCCCCTACCCAACTTCTCCTTATCTGTTTACCTAGGCAAATGGTATAAATTCAGCAGCAGCAGAATCAGCAGAAAAACTCTGGTAACATGAATAACCAGAGTAGATCAACCCTCCCCCCACCAAGGAAGGATGTGGCAATTGCAACTGAAGATCTCACCCATAAACAGATGGCTAAGATGTCAGAAATTGAGTTCAGAATCTGGATAGCAAATAAGATCAACAGAATTGAGGAAAAGAGAGAATTAGAATTTCAAGAAATTATTCAAAAGATGTCTCAAGAATTCAATGATTTTAAACATAAAATGACCAAAGATTTTTGACACTTTGAGGCAAGAGCTTGCAGCCCTCAAGATCTGAAAAATATGATAGAATCCCTTGGTGATAGAATGGAGTAGGCAGAAGAAAGAATCTCTGAAATTGAAGACAAAGCTTTTGAAAATGCTCAAGTGCTCAAAGATGAAGAGAAATGGAGAACAAACTGGATCATTCTCTCAGAGAGTTCTGGGATAATTCAAAGAAAACTAATATTCGCCTTATAGAAATCCCTGAAGGCAATGATGTTGCTTCACAAAACACAGTGGCTCTTCTTCATGAAATTATGAAAGAACTTCCCAGACATGCCAATAGATTCTGAAATTCAGATAGCAGGCAGTTTCAGAACTCCAGTACAACTCAACCCAAATAAGACATCCCCCAGACACATCATAATTAACTCCACTAAAGTTAAAAAGAAAGAGAAAATTATGAAAGCAGCTAGACTTAAGAAATTCATAACCTACAAGGGGAAGAATATTAGAATAACTGCATATTTCTCTGCTGAAAACTTTCAGGCTAGAAGAGGGTGGTCATCAACTTTTAATCTACTAACACAAAATAACTTTCAACCCATGATCCTGTATCCAGCTAAACTGAGTTTCTTTTATGATGGAGAAATTAAATACTTTAATGACATTCACACATTAAAGAAATTTGCCATAACTAAACCAGCTCTCCAGGATATTCTCAGACCTATCCTCCATCATGACCAGTGCAATCCCTCACCACAAAAGTAAACTCACAGAAACTTTTGATCAAATTCCAACTTCCACAGTGGCAAAAAGATTAAAAATATCCACTGGACTTTCAAAAAACTGGATACCCAAAACTTTACCAGGCCTATAAATATTCTCAATCAATGTAAATGGTTTAAATTGTCCTCTAAAGAGGCACAGGTTGGCTGACTGGATATAAAAACTCAGGCCAGATATCTGCTTCATGCAAGAATCTCATCTTACCTTAAAAGAAATATAGATTCAGAGTGAAGGGATGGTTACCTATTCCAGGCAAATGTAAAGCAGAAAAAAGCAGGTATTGCAATTTTATTCACAATACAATAGGTTTTAAACCAACAAAAGTAAGCAAGGATAAGGATGGTCACTTTATATTTGTTAAGGGTAAAACTCAGTATGATGAGATTTCAATTATTAATGTTTATGCACCCAACCATAATGCACCTCAATTTATAAGAGATACTGTAATAGGGATGTGCAACTTGATTTCTCCCAGCTCCATCATAGTCAGAGATTTTAATACTTCTTTGGCAGTGTTGGATAGATCCTCCAATAAGAAGCTTAGTAAAGAAATTTTAGATTTAAAATTAATCATTCTGCATTCAGATTTAATGGACATCTACAGAACATTTCATCCTAACAAAACTGAATATACATTTTTCTCATCAGCCCACAGAACATACTCCAAAACCAACAAAATCAATCACATCTTAGGTCACAAGTCTACCCTTAGCAAATTTAAAAGAATAGAAATTATTCCATGCATCTTCTTGGACCATCATGGAATAAAAGTTGAACTCAGTAACAACAGGAATTTGCAGTCTCATACAAAACATGGAAGCTAAATAACTTTATGCTGAATGATAGGCGGGTCAGAGGTGAGATCAAGAAGGAAATTACCAAACTTTTGGAACAAAATGACAATGAAAACATGAATTATTAGAACCTCTAGGATACTGCAAAGGCAGTCCTAAGAGGGAGATTTATCACACTGCAAGCCTTCCTCAAGAAAATGGAAAGAGAGGACGTTAACAACTTAATGGGAAATCTCAAGCAACTGGAAAAGGAAGAATACTGCAATCCAAAACCCAGCAGAACAAAAGAAATAGCCAAAATTAGAGCAGAAGTAAATGAAATTGAAAACAAAAGGATTATACAACAGATCAATAAATCAAAAAATTGGTTTTTTGAAAAGGTCAATAATATAGATAAACCAAAAAAAAAAAAAAGAATAAAATCTCTAATTTCATGAATCAGAAATGGTAAAGATGAAATAGCAACATACCCCTTAGAAATTCAAAAAATCCTTAATGAATATTACAAGAAACTTTATTCTCAGAAATATGAAAATCTGAAGGAAATTGACCAATACTTGGAAGCATGCCACCTTCCAAGATTTAGTCAGAACCAAGTTGAAATGTTGAACAGGCCTATAACAAGTTCTGAAATAGCATCAACTACACAAAATCTCCCTCAAAAGAAAATCCCAGTACCAGATGGCTTCACGTCAGAATTCTACCGAACTTTTAAGAGGAACTAGTACATATATTACTTAACCTCTTCCGAAATATAGAAAAAGAAGGAATACTACCCAACACATTCTATGAAGCAAACATCACCTTGATCCCCAAACTAGGAAAAGACCCAATAAGAAAAGAAAATTATAGACCAATATCACTAATGAATATTGATGTGAAAATATTCAACAAAATCCTAACAAACAGAATGTAGCAATACATCAAAAAAAGTTATACTCCACTACTAAGTGGGTTTTATTCCAGGATCTCAAGGCTGGTTTCAACATATGTAAATCTATAAATGTAATTCGTCACATAAACAAATTAAAAAACAAAGACCATATGATTCTCTCAATTGATACAGAAAAAAGCTTTTGATAATATCCAATATCCCTTTATGATCAGAACACTTAAGAAAATTGGTATAGAAGGGACATTTCTTAAATTGATAGAGGCCATCTACAGCAAACCCATTGCCAATGTCATCCTGAATGGAGTTAAATTGAAATAATTTCCACTCAGGTCAGGAACCAGGCAAGGTTGCCTATTGTCTCCATTGCTCTTTAACATTGTAATGGAAGTTTTAGCCATTGCAATTAGGGAAGAAAAGGCGATCAAAGGTATCCATATAGGATCAGAAGAGATTAAATTTGCACTCTTTGCACATGATATGTACACCTGGAAAACACCAAGGATTCTACTACAAACCTCTTAGAAATGATCAAGGAATGTAGCATAGTCTCAGGTTACAAAATCAACACTCATAAATCAATAGCCTTCATATATACCAACAATAGTCAAGCTGAAAAAATAGTCAAGATCTCTATTCCGTTCACAGTAGTGCCAAAGAAGATGAAATACTTGGAAGTTTAACTAACAAAGCACGTGAAAGAGAACTATGAAACTCTAAGGGGAGCAGGGAGAAGGGTGGAGGGAGGGTGATTGGTGAGATCATGCCTATGGTTCATCTTATAATTCACATCTACATGTGAATTTTTCTAAATTTAGAATATAAATGTCTTAACACAATAACTAAGAAAATGATATGAAGGCTATGTTAACCAGTTTGATGAAAATATTTCAAATTGTATATAAAAACAGCAAACTGTACCCCATGACAGTATTAATGTACACAGCTATGATTTAATAAAAAAAAAAAAGAAAGTTGATATGGATGTGGATATGCAAATGAGAGAATAGAAAGTTATCTTGAAAAGAACAACAAGATTGGGAGACTTACTACATTTAACTCTTAAGATGTAATATGAAATGACAATCACAAAGACAGCAAAATATAGATAATAGAATAAATAAATACATCAAAGGAATAAAATAGAGTTTAGAGTTAGACACACACATAAATTCTGGTGCTCAAGGACAGCACTAAAATAAATTGGTGGGAAGGGGGCGGAAAATCTTTCAACAAATAATCTTGCAAACACTGGTTGTCTATTTTGTAGGGGGAAAAAAAAACTTAGATCCTTACATTAAATGATACACATATATAATTCAAAACAGAATATTGAGTTAAACTATGGACCCTAAACTATGATGTTACTAGAAGGATAAGATAAATTTGTGTGTGTTATGATAGGCAAAGATTTATGTAACTATACATGAAATGCATTAGATACTAAAAATGGATAAATAGGACTGAATCATAATTAATAAACTTCTGTAGATTGAAATATATAGATCAACAAAAATGCAGGCAAGTCATAGACATGGAGAAAATCACAATGCAATATAATACAATACATATATTTGATGAATATTTTGTATCAATAATATATAAAGTGCTCTTATATTTCAGTAATAGCAAAAATGGTAAAATACTTAAATTAAAACTTTATAAAATAAAAAAGACAAATGATTGGCCAATCAATCACTACTATTAGTCATCAAAGAAATATAAATTTAAGCAATGATAAGGTACAACACACCTACTAGAATAAGTAAACTTCAAAGTCTGACAGCACAGAATATGTTGGTGGTGATAATGGGCTAAGACCAATGTATTAATGGTAGTAGTATAAAATGGTACCATCCTTTTTGAAAATTATTTGCTAGATTTAAAAAGTTAAACAAATATCCATCTACTCTATGACCCAATAATTCCTCTCAGGAATTTTTTTTATAGGAAATAAATGTGCGTCCACAGAACTTCTTGTCCATGAATCTTTATGGCAGCTTAATACAAAATAGCAAAAGTTGTCTGTCAACAGACAAAATGATAAATGTACTGCAGTAGATTCAAACAATGGAATGCTATTAAATAAAAAAGAAAGTAAATAACTTACAATATTGAAGAATATGAAAAACTTTATCCTTGGTGAGAAAAGTCAGATGCAAAAAAGTACACACCATTTAGTTGTATGAATTTCTAGGAAAGACAAAACTCATCTGTGGTGATTTTAACCAGAACAGTATCTGTTTCAGGGATTGCTGATTGCTTATAAGAAACAAAAAGGGGATGTTCTTGGTGTTAGGGAAAGGTTCTCCACAGTTTACCCTAGAATAACACGAGTTTAAGCTTCATTAAGTCCAGTCATGTTTGGATTTTCTTCAGCCTCTGCCACCCCTGTGACTAACCACTTCTCATCAGCCTTCTCTACATGGAGACACTGAGAATAGAGTTCCACAATGACCAATTTCCACTTAACATATAGTATATATATTTTCTCTTTTTTATTATTTTTATTTTTTTATTAAGTCACATATATATAGATCATGAATACATTTATGCCTTTGTGGGATTCAAATAATTGATTATTTGTACAAATTGGAGTGTTTACATTCTAGTAATTAACATAGCTGTCACCTTATTTACTTAATCACAGTGTTAAGACATTTGTGTTCTATACTTGATAGATTTGACTTGTACTATTGCCATATACTCCAAAGGTGCGGTCCCACCATTTACCCTTCCTCAAATGGTCCCACTTTTTACTTTCTCATCCCCCATCCCCTTCCCTCCTTCATCCTGGGCTATAGTTGTGATTCATCTTTCATATGAAAATGTGAGTGATTATAAATTGGTTTCATAATAGTACTGAGTACATTGGATATTATTTTTTTCCATTCCTGAGATATTTTACTAAGAAGAATATTTTCGAGCTCCATCCATATAAACATAAAAGAGGTAAAGTCTCCATCTTTTTTAATACTGAATAGTATTCCATGGTATACATATACCATAAGATCTTTATACCATTTTATTTTCTCTAGCTTACTTTAAGAATATAGTATATAATACATATAAAAAAATGTGTAAATTGACTGTTTTTGTAAGGCTTCAGGTCAACAGTGGGATATGAGTAGTTGAATTTGTGGGGTATCAAAATTTATCTGTGAATGTATGTGGGGTTGGCTCCCCACAGTCAATATTGTTGAAGGATCAACTGTATTGGAAACTGGGTGCAGATTACGCTCACATACATATTTGTCAAAATGATCAAATTCTAGGCATAATTGTTCATTTCAATTTATATAAAACATACTATAAAAAATTAATAAAACCTCTGTTTTGATTGATTTCACTTAATTGATTGATTTCACTCCTCCAATTATGACTATAATGCTTTGGTTTGGTACCTATCACAACTTCATAGGGATAGAATAGAGAGATTGAAGAAAACAAAGCTAAGCTTCTCCTAAAGATAAAGATATTAGATTAACAAATGGAGCAGGGTAAAATTAAAAATGAGAAGATTCAAATTAAAAGAACATATGAATTAATAAAACAAAAGAATGTATGGCCATATATTATGTTATTTCCCTAAATCTACTATCATTAGTCATAAGAAATACTTAGAAACAGGCTGTGAACGAAACCCACTCTTTATAAATCAATAACAGGTGCAAGGTGAGGACTGCAGTAAGGGCCTAAAACATTGCAACAATTATAAACTTGATCAGCCACTGTCAATTCCCATTTCTTTTCTGTAATTGCTACTCTGGAATCACATAGCTGGTAGTTATAAACCTAAAAGTAGTTTGTGGCACACCCCTACTGGAATGGCTGAGCCACCCAGATCAGTAGCCCATACCTAGGAACTAGCTCAACTGGTCTTGTAACCCCCATCCCAAGAACTGATTTAGCAAAGAAGACCATGTCTACACCCCTGTGTTTCTGCCCCTAACCTAGCTAATTAGAATATCCAATTGCCTAGCCTTTTGCCCACTAAACTGTATTTCTCAAAACCCTTTCTCCTAAATTTTCAGGGAGAGGGATTTCAGAAATTCCTTCAACCTCCTTGCATGGTACCTGTGATATGAAACCCTTTCTCTGTGGCTACGCCTGCTGTCTCAGTTGATTGGCTTCCTCTTTGGCATCAGGCAATAAACCTGGTGGGATGGTAATATGAATTTAAAATTAGAAGTATTTTCTCTGTTTTTCTTCATAATATAGACAGTAATAGAATTTTCACAAAAATTTCTGGTGATTCAAAGCCAATAAAAAAGTCAGTAGGTTGTCAGTTTTCATTACCTCAGTTAAATGACAAATTCATCAAACAAGATGCTTAAAATACTCATCTCTCTTCCTTGTTCTCATGTCCAATCCATAAACAGTTTTTCTTTTGCTAACTCCAAAGCATGACCTCTATTCCTATGACTACAAAGTCTGCCATGAATGCAAACTCACCACATGCACTTACGTTGGCAGCACTGTACAAACAAGTCTCATAACCTTGGTATATAAGCATCTCACATTTGTGTTTTGTTGCTGTGTGATGGTGTCTTGCTGACAGATGTCATTATTGCTGTGTGTTTTCATTGGCCATTGCAAGAATGTCAGACCCTGAATTAGAGCAACAAACAAACATTAAATGTCTTGTTAAATTTGGCAAGAGTGGAGGTGAAATCAGTGCTATGTTTAGTCCAAATTTATGGGCATAATTCCATGAAGAAAATGATTGTGTACAAATAGATGAAGCATTTTTTTCCTGAGGGAAGAGAAAGAATCACTGATGAAGTGAGGACAGGACAGCCAGTAACAAGTAGAACTGACAAAAACATTCTAAAAATTCATTGAATTGTGCATCAAAATCATCAGCTGACTGTGAGGAGCACAGCAAATCAAATAAACACTGATAGAGAAATGGGAAAATCTTAAATGAAAACCTTGGCATGAGAAAGGTGTGTGCAAAAAATGGACTCTTGCATCATGACATTGCACAGCTCACATGGCACTGTCTGTGAGGGAGATTTTAGCCAGTAAACCAATAACTGTGTTGGGAAAACCTTCCCTACTCACCTGATCTGGTCTCAAATGATGTTTTTCTTTACAAAAAGATAGAAGAAATACTGAAAGGAAGACATTTTGATGATCCTTAGGACATCAAGGGTAATAACGACAACAGCTCTGATGGCCATTCCAGAAAAAGAGTTCCCAAAATGCTTTGACGGGTGGACTAGGTGCTGGCATTGTGCATAACTTCCCCAAAGAAGTATTTCAAAGGTGACAATAATGATATTTAACAATCAAGGAGTGTAACACTTTTTCTACAATGACTTAGCTAATACAATCAACTTTTGTTTGGGTTTATAACCTTAGAACTTGATCTTTTAAAATACCTTCTATCACCAGAGAAACTTATAAAATTAATAATAACCTGATAACATTAAGCAAGATTGCATAAGGTTAAATTAAGAGTGGGGGCTTTGGAGCCTAACCTTTGGTGTATGAATCTTCACTCCTCCATTTATTAACCTTATGAACTAGGACAAATGAAATAAGTTTCTTGTTGTTGCATTTTCTCACCTAAAAATGATATAATAGTCAAAAGTAACTCACATAGTTGGTGTGAGTATTTCATAAATTATTATAATTAAATTCCTTAAAAGACTATCTGGCACATAGTAAAGAGAACATAAAATAACAAATTGAAATTTTACATCTACTTTACACATTTTGCAAGAACTTCTGTGATTTGGAGTCTTTTCTAGTTCTCTGGTCTTAGCTCTGCTACCCTCTGCCTATCATAATTTACTCCAACAAATGAATTCATTGGCAACTTTCTACACACAGCATGTTGTCTTAAGAATTATCCCTTGTTTTATATTCCTCTTCCACTCCAGTATTTTATATTTTCATGTCTCTGGGGGTTTTTTTAAGGGAAAGGGTACATAAGCTTGAAGGCAGAGTACATGTGTAATTATTTCCATTTTATCTCTTCTTTTCTTTAAAAAAAAATTATTGAAAACATCACAAGTTTGAATGTTATGTTTGCACAGGGGCCATGCTAACCATTTTTATATCATTCTAGTTTTAGTGTATGTGCTGTCAAAACTAGCACAATAATTTCTGTTATCTATGATAATTATTTAGCATATATTATACACTCAATAACTGCTTAATTAAATATAGATTTTAAAAATATGGAATTACAAAAAAAGACAAATTGAGTGATTAAAACAAACATTGAGAAATGTTAAATACAGGGCATAAAATGATTTCTAAAATTATATCCAAAAGGAAAATAATACACCAGTATTACAAGAGATATATACTCTAGAGTACATTTGAGTTTTGCACAAATTGTGTTTGTAAAAAATATGAATAGTAAATATGCCATGTAGAGTAACAAATAAACCATGATTATTTTCCCATCATATGTGAAAACTGGCTTTCTTAAGTAAAGAATCTGTCCAAACTCTGATCATATAATCAGGGAACAAAGAGGTTCTTGCTCAATAGTACAGTGATGAAGGACATAGGTGTTAAAATCTGGATATACTATTCACTAGCTGTGTGACCTTGAACGAGTTACATAAAGATTTTGGTCACAATTTTCTAGTGTAGTATGGGGATAATAATAATAATACCTATTTCTTGGAAAGTTATAATGATTGAATGAATTAAATATTTAATATAAGACTTTTAAAACATGAGGCACTTCATATAAAAGTTTGGTACCTAAAAAGAATATTTAAAAACATTAACCATTGGGATCGCATATTAATATAAACATTTAGTTACACAGTAACACATTAGTTAATTTTATTTTTTATTGCAGTAAAATACATACATCATAAACTTTGTAATTTTAGCCTTTTTAAGTGTACGATTCAGTGTCATTAAACTTTTTCACAATATTTTGCAACCTTGCCACACTTTCCAGAAATTTTTCATTATCCCCAATGGAAACTCTGTAGCCAATAAACAATAACTTCCTATTTCTCTATTCCAAGTCCCTGTACTTACACTCTGTACATTGGCTTATTAGATATTTCTCATATAAGAGGAATCATACAGTATTTGTTCTTTTGTGTCTGGCTTATTTCACTGAGCTTACTGTTTTCAAGGTTCATCTGTGATGTAGGATTTCATTCTTTTTAAAGTTAAATAATATTCTATAACACATATACACCATACTTTGCTTATCTAATCACCTTTTGAGTTTTTTTCTCACCCTTTGGTGATTGTAAATAACTCTGATATGAACATGAGGGTTTAAGTACCTCTTTGAGTCCCAATTTTAGGTTTTTTTGAGTATATATCTGGATGCTCTTCTATTATAATCTCATATTTCTATAAAATTCCATCCCTCAGGACTGAACTTGACATTGACTGATTGGAATAGACATACACAATATTTTTTGAATAAGATCTCCTCTTGTCCTGTTTATAGAGGGAACAACAAGGGAAATGTCTATTGTTGCTCAAGTCTGAGACTAATTCCCCACTAGGAAAGCAGCACGAAAAGGCAAGTTAACATTGCTGTTGTTTCCTGCCATTTTGAAGATGACTTTTTCTTGATTAAGCTTTTGATAGATTTCTGTACAGCTTTGATTATTTTCATGGTTCTTACAAAGCTGGTATAGACAGATTCTGGATATGTTTTTGTTTGTTTTGTTTCTATGAAAATACAAGAGCTTGGAGCTTCCTAGTCTAGTATACTGCTCAAATCAGTCTATAGCCCTGTTTAAAATAAAAGAAAATTAAAGAAAAACAACAACAACAATAAAAAACAAAGGATAAGAGGAGTAATAAGATGAGGAGAAAAGGAGGAGGACAAATAAATAAAAACATGAAGGATCCAGATACAAAAGGAAGAGCTCTTTGGTTTTTCCTTGTGATTTTCTTCAAATTGGTGAATCCAAACCTTCTCAGAATAACACTATTAATTTCCAGTAATCAATGATGTTAGTATAATTGAAGCAAGTCTAAGAACTCAGCCTCATACCCTTTATATTGTTTTATGTAAAAATCACTGGGACCCTTTTGCTGTCTTTACTGGAATTAAGTAAAAAGGAATAGATCAAGTAGCTTTTGGTCTCTTTCCAAGTTTTATCACTTTCCCAATGGAGTTCATTTAGGAACTACTAACACAAAGTCATAAACTTTGTCCTATTAAGAGACTAATGGAGTATTGAACATGTCTTATCAAAGAAGCCAGGGATGATAAATAATATTAAGAAAGCTCTTTTTTTCTAAAAACCTGACAGGTCTTTCCCTTTCAAGCCACTAAGAATTTACAAGCAAATTCTGATAATAAAAATTAACATTTTTGCTCCCCGTGCACAAATAAGAGCCTGGGGGATATAGAATCTTGTGATTTGATAAAATTGAGCCACCCCGTCTCACTTAAGATCAATCCAGATGACAACCTGTATGGTCTTTTTTGCTGCTTTAAACATTTTTAGCCAAAATTTCATAGCCCCCATCAAGTATCTCCTACAATTTTTGTGGAAGAATTATGGACTGGAGTCAACATTAAGTTATCCACCTCTGACATTTGGGAGATTGCTCTTATATCACACCTGAGAAAAGGGACTGCAAACTGCATTTAACCAATCTCCTCACATTATCTCCTAAGAACCAGCAGATTAAGATTCAATAAAGAAGGCCTGGGAAAGATGACATTAACTTTGTCTGTGATAAATGGGCTTGTGTGGCTTTAGTTGTCTCCTACTGGATATGTCAATGAAATTTTGGTTCTGTTGGTTTTTGTCTCTCTCTAGGGTGCTACATGTAATACATTTTGATTAATTGAGTTCCCTATTAAATAGATCAAATATTGTTCAGGATCTCAGAGATTTTCTGCCAAGTCCTCTTAGAAGTGCCATGACCAGTTGCCGAACCTGAATAGAGCCTCTTCTTCCCCATTTTTTCTGTGGTAACGAGAGGACTTCTGTACCATGGACAGGCAGAGGATACAAGACAGCCTTTAGCAATTATCAAGTATGCATTTATTGTCTATTATGAATAGGAAATAAAGGTATATGTAGATATATATTTTTGATGTTTAACAATTCCAAACTGAAGTTTAATAAAATTTATGAAGTATAGTGTTTCTTTAATATTATAGCCCAATTGTGAGGTATATACAATACAACAGTTGCATTATGGAACACAATACTTCCTAAATGTTATATGAATAAGTGAATGAATGAACACAGATTCATGGAGAGAATAATACCCATAAACCCAAGGAAGGCTCTAGAGATGAGATAGAATATAAACTATAATGAAAAAAGAGTATCAGGCTTAGTCAAATCTTAAGATGAGGGGAAAGCTTGCAGGTCAGGAAAAGACATGATAGAAATGTGGAAAGTGTACAGTTGTACAGTGTTTTTATAGATCAATGAAATGAGCAATCCTCATTCAGATGAGAGGGGCAAATATGATGGTGAATGTAAGTAAAAACCCATCTATATTATGTAGAGTTTGTGCTCTAGGAGAATCTAAGTCATTCTTCACTTACAGTCATGGTTATATTAACATAGAATGTAAGACTTCACATAAACTGGAGTTATCAGTTACAAAGAAATGTGCTCCAAACTATTATAGGCCTGATTTAAGTAAATAAATCCATCCACATGGGTGTATATGGAGGGTATGACTCGGGCATGTATTTAAATTTTATTGCACTTTCATAACTTCACAATATTATTACTACTGGGCTATTCTGCACATTTAACATGGCAAAGTTGCAAAAATGGCATAAAGTCATTTTAAGTAGATGAAATAATAAAGTTACTTAAGGAGAAATTTCAAATATGAGGTTTATACAAATTTGAAAGTGAATTAATGGAACAAAGATTATGCTCAGGTTCCTACTTCAAGAAAAAAGCATCATTCAGTAATAAGTAGTAAAAAGTATGTACTATTTTATACCTGAATATCCTGTGTTATTCATTGCACAGTTTTATCTAATGAACAAATTAACTCAGGATCTCACTTTGGGTTATATGGATGAGGAATCAGCAGGGAATAAATCTCACTGTCCTAGAGTAAAGAATTTTCCCAAGATCAGATTCCAAGAAATTGCAAAACTACATGGAATTTAAGATATTTAGTCTCAGATAATGGAATATAACTGGGGTCCAAATTCAGCCTGGTTGCACAAAATAGCTTTTGTACTCTCCTTACTTGTTTTTTTTTTAGAAGTAATGCCTCAAAAAGAAGGAATTCCTCTGTTGGAATGAAATCCACACCATATCCAAGGGCAGCCCTGGATTCTGCTCAGGTGTCCATGGATGAATACAAGACAGCCAGAGTAATTTGGCATTAAAAAGAAAGAAAGAAGAAAGGAAGGAAGGAAGGGAAAAAAAGAAATAAAAAGCATCAAATTTAGAAAGTAAAACCATTTCTGTTTTGCAGATACGTCCCTAACATAATCTTGCTGTGTTAGAAAATCTTACAAAGCCACTAAAAACTATTTAAATTAATAAATGAATGCAGCAAAATTGCAGGATACAAGATTAACATATAAAAATCAATTGTATTTCTATATACTTTCAATGTATAATTAGAAAATGAAATTAGTAGAATTCTATTTACCATATTATTAAAAAAATAAAATACTTAGGAATAAATTTAACACAAACATTCAAAACTTATACTCTGAAAGGCAGAAAACTTTGTGGAAAAACTTATGAAAATCTAAATGCAGTAGAGCTTCCCCAATTGACCACCTCCCTACATTGACCACCTCCTTAAGTTGACCTAATTTTAGACTAAACATGCACCACATGTGTATATCAGTACTGTACACCTAGTTCCTTATGTTGACCACCTTGTATGTTGACCAATTTGTTACAGTCCCTTGGGTGGTTAACATACAGAGGTTCTACTCTAAATGAAAAGCAGTTTGTAACTGCAAATCAGAAATTTAATATTTTTAAGATGCCAATATACCCCATGACTTACAGATTCAGTAAAATCTCCAAATACCAGCTGACTTATTTGTACAAATGGCCAAGGCAATTCTAAAATGTATATATAATTACAAGAAACTCAGAATAGACAACAATAATCTTAAAAAGAACAAAGTAGATTTATGCTTCCCAATTTTGAAATTTACCATAAAGGAATGGTAATCAAGACAGTAGGATATAAACATTGGGACAGGCCTATAGATTAATAAAAGGAACTGAGAGTTAAGAGTCTAGAAAGAATCTCATCTTCATTGTCAACAGATTTTTGATAAACATTGAGGGAAAAGAATAGTCTTTTCAACATCCAGTGCTAAGAAAAACAGATTTTGGTAGACAAAAGAAAAAAGTTTGCTCTCATCTCACAAAATATGAAAATTATAACTCACATTGGATTAAAAAATCTAAATAGAAGAGGGAGGGGGTCAAGATGGCCAATAGGTACCAGCCTCCAACAGAAGCTCCTGTCCAGATGAAAGGATAAAGTCCAGAAAAAAACCAACAAAGTGAAAGACCGGGAGCCCAGCCGAGAGAGAAGAGTGATACCGGCAGGACACTTCTTCTGAGGCAAGCGGTGTCTCCTGGAAGGGAATCTACAGGTACACAATACACCCCAACAGAAAAGTGTCCGTCCCCTCCCCCAAGAAAGGTGTGCTTTTCCTTTGTTTCCTCTTCAACCACTCCTCTGAGTCTCCTACAGGCAATTGATAAGCTGAGGACTTATTCTCTCACTCCACAAATAAGAGCTGCCAACAGGGAAATCTACTACCCTGGAGGGACCCTGCTGAGAATCAGAACACCCTCCCCCAGGCAGAAAAGTGAAACTGGCATTCACACTGCCATTTTGAGTTTCCAGTACACCCTCCCCCTCTTGCCCACAGAAATAGCAAGAGGAGACCCAAGAGCAGCATCATCCCACCCTTGCAGGACCAAGCCCCTGTCCTGGTCCTCCACCAGGAGAACTGCTTGATCCACGCTTACTGCACATGGACTGATCCCTCCAGCCAGCTCATTCTGCGCCCAGCTGTCTCCCCAGCTGCTGTCCCTGCTTCCTGTGGCCTTGACGGCACACAATCATGACTGACTCCTGCCAGAGTGGGCTGCATCACCCCGCCTGCCATCCCCACTTCCCGGGGCCTTGGCAACATGCACCCAGGAGACAACCAGAAGAAGCCACTGGCAGAATGGTTTTAGGGACAGTCTCCGAAAGGTGTAAATTCAGCATGAGGTGGAATCAGCGGTAAAACTCTGGTAATCAGAATAACCAGAGTAGGTCAACCGCCCCCCCCCCAAGGAAGGATGGGACAGACACAATTGAAAACTCATTACATAAACAGATGTTTGAGATGTCAGAAATTGAGTTCAGAGTCTGGATAGCAAATAAGATCAACAGAATGGAGGAAAGGAGGGCACTAGAATTTCAAATTATTCAAAAGCCATCCCAGGAAATCAATGATTTCAAAGATAAAATGATGAAAGACTACGATACACTGAAGCAAGAGGTTGCAGCCCTTAAAGATCTGAAGAGTACAGTTGAATTCCTGATTCAGAGAATGGACCAGGCAGAAGATAGGATCTCTGATACTGAAGACAAAGACTTTGAACATGCCCAAACTTCCAAAGATCATGACAAATGGAGAACAAATACAGATCACTAGCTTAGAGAGCTCTTGGATAATTCGAAGAAAATGAACATTCGCCTCATAGGAATCCCTGAAGGTGACGAAGTTGCTTCACAAAACACAGAGGCTCTCCTTCATGAAATTATGAAAGAGAACTTTCCAGACATGCCGAGGGATCCTAACATTCAGATAGCAGACAGCTTCAGAACTCCAGCACAACTCAACCCAAACAAGACATCCCCCAGGCATATCATAATCAACTTCACTAAAGTTAACATGAAAGAGGAAATCCTGAAAGCAGCTAGATGCAAGAAAACATTAACTTACAAGAGGAAGAATATTAGAATGACTGCAGATCTCTCTGCTGAAACCTTTTAGGCTAGAAGAGGGTGGTCATCGACCTTCAACCTCCTAAAACAAAACCACTTTCAACCCAGAATCCTGTATCCAGCTAAACTGAGTTTCATTTATGATGGAGAAATTAAATACTTTAATGACATTCACATGTTGAAGAAATTTGCAATAACTAAACCAGCCCTCTAGGATATCCTCAGACCTATCATCCATAGTGACCAGTGCAATCCTCCACTGCATAAATAAACCCACCCAGAAAATTTTGATCAAATTCCAATCTCCACAGTGACAAAAGGATCAAAGATATCCACTGGACATTCAAAAAACTCGATACTCAAAAGTATACCAGGCTTATCAATAGTCTCAATCAATGTGAATGGCTTAAATTGCCCTCTGAAGAGGCACAGGGTGGCTGACTGGATACAAAAATGCAGGCCAGACATCTGATGCATCCAAGAAACTCACTCCTTACTTCAAAAGACAAGCACTGACTCAGGGTGAAGAGATGGTTATCTATATTCCAGGCTAATGGAAAGCAAAAAAAAGCAGGTGTTGCAAATTTATTTGCAAATACAATAGGCTTTAAGCCAACAAAAGTGAGCAAGGACAAGGATGGTTACTTTATATTTGTTAAGGGTAATACTCAATATGATGAGATTTCAATTATCAATATTTATGCACATCAATTTATAAGAGACACTCTAACAGACATGAGCAACCTGATTACTCCCAGCTCTATCATAGTCAGAGATTTTAATACCTCTTTGGCAGTGCTGGTTAGATCTTCCAACAAGAAGCTTAGCAAAGAAATTTTAGACTTAAACCTAACCATTCAGCATTTCGACTTAACAGACATCAATAGAACATTTCACCCTAATAAAACTGAGTGCACATTTTACTCATCAGCCCACGGAACATACTTCAAAATGACCACATCTTAGGTCACAAGTCTAACCTCAGCAAATTTAAAAGAATAGAAATTATCCGTTGCATTTTCTCAGACCACCAAGGAATAAAAGTTGAACTCAGCAACAACAGGAATTTGCAGATCCAAACAAAAACGCAGAAGCTAAATAACCTTATGCTCAATGACAGTTGGGACAGAGACAAGATCAAGAAGGAAATTACCAAATTCTTAGAACTAAACAACAATGAAGAGACAAGTTATCATAACCTCTGGGATACCACAAAGGCAGTCCTAAGAGGGAAATTTATCACACTGTAAGCCTTCCTCAAGAAAACAGAAAGTGAAGAAGTTAATAACTTAATGGGACACCTCAAGCAACTGGAAAAGGAAGAACAGTCCAATCCCAAACCCAGCAGAAGAAAAGAAACAACCAAAATTAGAGCAGAATTAAATGATATTGAAATCAAAAGGATTATACAACAGATTAACAAATCAAAAAGTTGGTTCTTTGAAAAAGTCAATAAAATAGATAAGCCATTGGTCAACCTAACCAAGAAAAAAAGAGTTAAATCTCTAATTTCATCAATTAGAAATAGTAAAGACAAAATTACAACAGACCCCTCAGAAATTCCAGAAATCCTTCACGAATACTACAAGAAACTTTATTCTCAAAATATAAAAATCTGAAGGAAATCAACCAGTACTTGGAAGCACGCCACCTTCCAAGACTTAGTCAGAACCAAGTTGAAATGTTGAACAGGCCCATATCAAGCTCTGAAATAGCATCAACTATACAAAATCTCCCTAAAAAGAAAAGCCCAGGACCAGATGGCTTCTTGTCAGAATTCTACCAAACTTTTAAAGAAGAGCTAATACCTATACTACGTAAGCTTTTCCAAAATATAGAAAAAGATGGAATACTACCCAACACATTCTGTGAAGCAAACATCACCTTGATCCTCAACCCAGAAAAAGACCCAACAAGAAAACAAAATTATAGACCAATATCACTAATGAATATTGATGCGAAAATATTCAGCAAGATCCTAACCAACAGAATCCAGCAACACATCAAGCAAATTGTACACCATGACCAAGTGGGTTTTATCTCAGGATCTCAAGGCTGGTTCAACATATGTAAATCTATAAATATAATTCATCACATAAACAAATTAAAAAACAAATACCATATGATCCTTTCAATTGATGCAGAAAAAGCTTTTTACAATATCCAGTATCCATTCATGATTAGAACACTTAAGAGAATTGGCATAGAAGGAACTTTTCTCAGATTGATAGAGGCCATCTACAGCAAATCCACAGCCAATATCATATTGAATGGAATTAAATTGAAACCATTTCCACTCAGATCAGGAACCAGGCAAGGTTGCCCGTTGTCCCCATTGCTCTTCAACATCGTAATAGAAGTCTTAGCCATAGCAATTAGGGAAGAAAAGACAATCAAGGGTATTCACATAGGACCTGAAGAGATCAAACTCCCACTCTTCGCAGATGACATGATCATATATCTGGAAAACACCAGGGACTCTTCTACAAAACTATTAGAAGTGATCAGGAATACAGCAGTATCTCAGGTTACAAAATCAACACCCATAAGTCAGTAGCCTTTATATATACCAACAATAGTTAAGCTGAAAAAAACAGTCA
The DNA here is from genome assembly GCA_963574575.1 of Galagoides demidoff. Taxonomy (NCBI): domain Eukaryota; kingdom Metazoa; phylum Chordata; class Mammalia; order Primates; family Galagidae; genus Galagoides; species Galagoides demidoff. The sequence goes on from CAUYQV010062579.1 coordinate 30,644, forward strand.
AGAACTCTATTCCATTCACAGTAGTGCCAAAGAAGATGAAATATTTGGGAGTTTACCTAACAAAGGGCATGAAAGATCTCTATAAAGAGAACTATGAAATTCTAAGAAAAGAAATAGCTGAAAATACTAACAAATGGAAAAACATCCCTTGCTCATGGGTGGGAAAAATTAACATTGTTAAAGTGTCTATACTACCTAAAGCAATACATAATTTTAATGCAAACCCTATTAAAGTTCCATTGTCATACTTTAAAGATCTCAAAAAAATAATATTTCATTTTATATGGAATCAGAAAAAACTTTGAATAGCCAAGACATTACTCAGAAACAAAAACAAAGCAGGAGGAATCATGCCACCAGACATCAGACTATACCATAAATCGATAGTGATCAAAATAGCGTGGTACTGGCACAAAAACAGAGAGGTAGATGTATGGAACAGAATAGAGAACCAAGAGCTAAACCCAGCTACATATACCCAACTATATGATCTTTGACAAGGCAATTAAAAATATTGAGTGGGGAAAAAATTCCTTATTTAACAAATGGTCCTGGGCGAACTGGCTAGCAACCTGCAGAAAACTGAAACTGGACCCACACCTGTTACCACTAACTAAGATAGATTCTCACTGGATTAAAGACTTAAATTTAAGACATGAAGCTATAAAAACACTCGAAGAAAGTGTAGGGAAAACTCTTGAAGCAATAGGCCTGGGCGAATATTTTATGAGGAGGCCCTCCTGGGCAATTGAAGCAACATCAAAAATATACTACTAGGATCTCATCAAATTAAAAAGCTTCTGCACAGCCAAAAGCACAGTAAGTAAAGCAAGTAGACAGCCCTCAGAATGGGAGAAGATATTTGCAGGTTATGTCTCCAACAAAGGTTTAATAACCAGAATCCACAGAGAACTCAAACATATTAGCAAGAATAGAACAAGTGATCCCCTCTCAGGGTGGGCAAGGAACTTAAAGAGAAACTTCTCTGAAGAAGACAGACGCATGATCTACAGATATATGAAAAAATGCTCACCATCTTTAATAATCAGAGAAATGCAAATCAAAACTACTTTGAGATATCATCTAACACCAGTAAGATTATCGCATATCCCAAAATCTCAAAATCACAGATGCTGGTGGTGTTGTGGAGAAAAGTAACACTTCTACACTGCTGGTGGGATTGCAAACTAATATGTCCCTTTTGGAAAGTCATCTGGAGAACACTTAAAGAACTAAAAATTGATCTGCCATTTGATCCTATAATTCCCCTGCTAAGTATATATTGAGAAGACCAAAATCATGCTACAATACAGATATCTGTACCAGAATGTTCATTGCAGCCCAATTCACAATTGCTAGGTCATGGAAGAAGCCCAAGTGCCCATCAACCCATGAATGGATCAATAAATTGTGGTATATGTACACCATGGAATACTATGCAGCCAAAAAGAAAGATGGAGACTTTACCTCCTTCATGTTTACAGGGATGGAGCTGGAAAATGTTCTTCTTAGCAAAGTATCTCAAGAATGGAAGAAAAAGTATCCAATGTACTTAACCCTATTATGAAACTAATTGTTAGCTATCATAGGAAAGCTATAATCCAAATGGAGTCCAAGAATTTGGGAAAGGGGAGAAGGAGGTGAAGGGAGGGTGATTGAGGAGCTCACACCTATGATTTATCCTATAAGGGTACATGTGAATCTTTCTAAATGTCGAATATAAATGTCTTAACATTTATAAGAAAGACATGATGGCTATGTTGGCCATTTGGATGAAAGTATTTCAAATTGTATATGGAAACAACACACTGTATTCTATGATAGAATTAATGTGCACAAATATATTTAATAAAAAATAAAATCTAAATAGAGCACCTAACACTAGATAATGCTTATAGGGAAAATAGAAGCAAATCTTTGTCACCTTGCAGTTGTCAATGAATCTTAAATATCATTCCATAAGTATGAGCAACAAAAGAAAAAAAATGTTCTTCAAAGGACACTATTAGGAAGGAAAAATATTTTGGGGAACAGAAGAAAGTGCATGTATCAGCTAATCATACATCTAGTAAGAGAGATGGATCCGGAACACATAAGAACACTGATAATTCAGTGATACAAAGAAAAACAACCAAATTTTAAAAAGAAGAAGAAAAAATATGAAAAAAACTTTCTTGAGGGAAGATGTTTTCTGGCCAGTCATCACATAAACAGAGGCTCATCACTGCTAAGGGCTGATCAGCAAATGCCAATCAATACCACTGAGAAATGTTCACTTCATATCCAATAGGATGACAAAAGCAAGGTTTTAGCAAAATAATACAGAGTGAAATGTCACCACCACCACAAGGAACAACAGACAGAAGAGACAATTACAAGTGTTTGTGAGTATAGAGAAAAATGAGAGTCCCCAGCACTGCTGGCGGGAATGTCAACAAGTGTGAACACTTGTGAAAACAGGATGGTAGCTCTTTAAATGGCTAAACAGAGAATTCTTATGTGATCCAGCAATTTCACTGCTGGGTGTATAAACAAAGAGAAATGAAAACTTATGCCTGCATAAATTTTTATATAAATATCTGTAGCTTCATTATGTCTAATATTCCAAAGGTGGGAATTGTCCATATGTTCATTACCAATGACTAGATAAATAGAATATGGTATGTACATCCAAGAAGAATCACCAGGAATGAAAAGAACAAAGCACCAATAGATCTCACAGGGCTGGACCTTCAAAAATTATACTTAGTGACAAAAGCCACTGAACTGTACCCTTTATAAAGGTGAATGTTTTACAGGTATGAAATGTGAATTTTTATCTTAACGTTTGAGAATCCTATGACTTTGTTTTGCTGACCTGGCCTTCTTAGTATCCTTCTTGAAAAATAAAGCCCAATTCTGAACCCTGACCTTGTAAAGCTGTGGAACCCATTCTGACCCCTTGCACAGGAGATGATGTTCCAGCTGGGACTTACCCCACACAACACATAGTTAGCTTCTTTAGAGTTTTTAAAAGTTAGCTCAAAAATTGTTTCTTTTTTAGATGCTAAAGTGATGATTTATACATTTCTTAACAAAATTACTGTCAGTCTTTCAAATGGCAAAGAAGAACCTGAACTGTGTATTCCTTACAGAGAAATAAATTATTTGACTTCAAACAAACATACATAAAAGCAAACAATTAACACAAAAGGAAACAGACAGGAACTCCCCTGAAGAAAACACAATCACTAAATATAAGAAAGATTTAAACAAGAAAGAAAACACTTTTGGAAGAGACTTGACAAATGATTCAGAGCAGAGGAAATGGCAACCTGCAGGGTACGTAAGCAGCGGCGGTGGTGTCTGCCGGTCCTAAGGAATCACCACAATGGCTGGGCTTTGAGAACTCTAGAAGGCGCAAATAGAATGTGGAATTAAGAATTGGGCAAAGAAGTACAGATATAATTTTAACAATTTTATATGTAATGGTAAACCTCATCATGCTTTTACCCACCTCCACCCACAAGGCTCAACATCCTGGTGTTAACACCTAAGCAAATAAAGCAAACTATAAAAAGTGTACACAAGCTGAATTCAACAGTGACAGCTCATTGCTGCTGACGTCAGAGAGCTGACAGCATCTCATCCTGCACATCCCAGGGGAAGCTTACCAGCCGGCTACCCAAAGGCCCAGGCTAGAAAGAAAATTATCAAAAACATAGACTCTCAGCTGGCACTTCAATTTTCTTAGACTACAATGTGAACAGAAATGATAAATCATCGGGCATTTGATAAAGCACGCAGGGTGGAGGGAGGGAGAAAATCTACTACTGGAAGAAACAAATTGTGGGGAAACCAGAAATTTATATCAGAACAATAAAAAATCACACTTAACCAGTATGAACTCTTAGTGTCCTATATTAGTATAAAAATTTGTTTCTAACATTTATTATTTTAATCTATACATAAAAGACCCTTTATCTCTTTTGAACTCTCTCTCTCTATTTCTGTCCTTCTCTCCCTTCCTCCTTCCCTACCTCTCTTCCTCTCTCCCTCCTGCATTTAGCTCAAGCCTAATATTGGGCTGCATAAACACAGCAACCTTGACATATGGGGTTTGGGGGTCCTTTTATTCTCTCACTGAAAAAAGCATACTAACTACCTTACCAACTCTACCAAATTACCTAGAATATTTGGAACACATCCATATCCTTCCAGAAACTTCTAGCATTTTAAATTTTTTTTTTAAATTTTATTTTATTAAATCAAATATACATAGATCATAAATACATTCATGCATATGTGGGGTACAATGTGCTGATTTTTTAAAATAAAATCTAACGTGGTTACATTAAACCAATCAATATAGCTTTCACCTCATTAATTGATTATTGTGCTAAAATATCTATGTTCTACATTTCACAGATTTGACTCGTACCCTTGTCATATGTTCCATAGGTGTGATCCCGCCTTTTACCCTCCCTCTGTCGAACCTCCTCCCTCCCCTCCCACTCCACTTCTCAAAAATGGAGGAAAAAGTATTCAATGTACTCAGTACTTCCATGAAATCTACTTATATAAGCTCAACACTTTCTTGTAAAAAAATAGAACACAACTATAGCCCAGGATGATGGAGAGAAGTAGCATTTTTAAATTTAATTTGCACTAAATGTTTTACATGCTAATATTGCTAATATCTGTGAGAGCTGTTAAGTGCCTTCCACATATTATCTTATTTCATTCTCCTAGTAACTCAATGATATATAGTCCACCCCCTCCTCTCCACAGGCAAGCAAGGAGAAGTAAAGCTATATAATGTGACCTTGAGCAGAACCAGATTTCAATCTCAAGTGCACTGATCCCAGAGAACTTTGTCCTAACTGCTTCAATGCCCTGACTGTAACATAGGACTCTGCCATCTACTACAAAGTTGACTCTGAATCTTCAGACAGTCTGATTGTTTTTTTGTTTTTGTTTTTGTTTTTTACCAGAATCCCTGTATAACTCAATCTCAGACCTACATACAATTTCTACATCCTTCATATATATTTTTTCCTCCTAAGTACACCTGCTAGCAATGTTACATGTTAGTTTTTACTTTTTTTTCTGAATATGCTTCTCCAGGGACCATTTTATAACCTATGTAGTTTTTCTCTGTAAGGCAATAGAGCGGAGCGTTGAGCTAACAGTCTCCAGAGTCATATTAGCTTAGTTCAAATCCCGATTAGCTTAGTACAAACTGTTTCATCATGGAAAAAATCACTTAACTTTCTTTGTAAATCAGATAGGTCAAGTGAAAATGTCATTTAAATTTTAACCAGCTGTGGAGATGGTAATTAAATTATATAGTTCATATAAAGCAACAAGTATAATGTCTGCCACATGTTAAGTCTTAAGTAAATAGTACTATTGCTATTATTTTTTATCATTCTGAGAAATACAGTGTATCCAGAATTTTCATAGCCATATTAAACAGACCCTTTAGATTTCAAGGATTCAGTGCTAGGGATGGGACTGTTTGAATGCATCAGACAGGATTCTAAATATATGAACTACCAAAGGAACCAGTCAAAGATTTGCCTTGCTGACATCAAATTCATAACTCCTGTACATTATTTTCCTCTAAGTATCCAGGGAGGATGCTGTCCTCATCTCTTCTGGGTACTGGGATCACTACTGGATTCTCTGACCCACATGATTCACCATGAGTTATGTTTTGTTCTTGCAGCCTGCAACATACAATCTGACAAGAAACTTTCACTGATATAAAGAAAGACAATCATGGGAGGACAGCAGTTTCCTCCATTTTAAAATTAAACCTATTATTTTGAGATTAATATAGACTTCCCATGAAGTTGTAAGAAATCATATGAAGAGAAATAATGTACCCTTTTCCCAGGTTGCCCAAGTGACAACATCTAGTCCTACAACCTGGATATTAATGTAGACACAGTTCAGAAATAATCTATTTACCACTATGTTCTTGGCAATTACCAGATTACATATAATGTTTGACTTTTCAGAACCAATTTTTCTACTTACTGTAATTCATATACGTTATCAGGTGTAATGTCCATTCCTTGTTTACTGAGCAATATTCTATGTAATGGTTGGACTAGTGTGACCATTTACCCAATGGAGGATGCCTGGGCTGTTTCCAAGTATTGTCTTTTATGAACCAAACATTATAAATGCTCACATAGGGATGTTTGTGCACATAAATTTTTATGACTCTGGAATACAGAGGGTGTAAAAAATACATACACATTTTAAGAAAGGAAAAAATCTGTATTCAATTTGTAATGCTCAAGTCATGTTTGACTTCTGCAGTTACAAGAGGTGTTCAATATGCCTTGTATCCATCTTTTGTTATTGATATATGCTGAGCATTGCAATTTTGATATAGCTTTTTCCTTTCTTCAAATGTGTATACGTTCTGTTGGTGCCCTCTCTATATAGCAATTAATGGATCATATGGTAGTTGCATCTAGGAAGTTGCCACATTGTCTTTCAGAGCATCTGTGAAATTTTACGTCTCTACCAGCAATGAAAGACCGTTCCTGTTGTTCCAGATCATCATCAGCATTTGGTGTTGTCACTTCCGTACACACTTTATTAGGTGTATATCAGTATCTCATTATTGTTTTAAATTGTAATTCCCTAATGATATTTGATTTTAAGCATATGTTTATTTGCATATATATATTTAATATCTATATTAAATATCTATATCTTTAATTAGGTGTCTTTTCATCCTTTTTTCATTGACTTGTTTGTTTCCTTATTGTGGAGTTTTAAGAGGTCTGTGTATATTTTGGGTAAAAGGTCTTTGTTAGATAAATGGTTTATGAATATCTTTTGCTGGACAAGTGTTTTTGGTCTCTATTTTTATTGTCTTAATGGTACCTTCACAGAGCAGATGTTTTATTCTAATGAATCCAACTTGTTAACATTTTTTCATGGATTGTGCTTTTGGCATTGTATAAAAACTAATCACCCAAATTAAGGTCACCTACATTTTCACTTATGTTATACTCTACATATTTTATAGTTTTTCGTCTTACATTTAGGTCAATGATCCATTTTGAATTAATTTTGTGAAAGATGGGAAATTTACATGTGGATCCAATTTCTTTTGGCATATGGCTGCCAGTTGTTCCAGCTTCATTTGTTTGGAAGTCTTTTCTCTCTACATCAAATTGGCATGGCTCCCCTCTCAAATGCCAGATGATTATAATTATATAACTATAGGTGACTATCTCCATTATGCTCCACTGATTATCTTCCTATTCTTTTGCCCTTAAAATTAGGAAGTGACTTTTTCTTTTCCCACTTCTTCTTTCTCCAGCACTTTCCTCTTTTTCTTTTTTTATACTGTATTGGTTATTCTCTTTATTTTTCCCTTTTTATATAAACTTTAGTATAAATTTGTTCACATATATTGTACAAAATGGGTTGCTGAAATTTTGATAGAGAATGACAATAGATCTATAGAACAAATTGGGAAGAAAGGCATCTTAAAAATGCTGACTCATCCTACCATTCAACATGGAATACCTCTCAATAAATTTATTCCGACATTCTTTGAATTTTTCATCAGCATTTACAGTTTTCCTCATATAGCTCTTATACATATTTTGTCTGAGTTTTTTTTGTATGAATGAAAATGGTTCTGTTTTAAATTACAAATTGTAACTTTTTATTGCTAGTGTGTGGGAAAGGAGTTGATTTTGTATTATCTTGCATCCTGCAAACTTGGTATAAACACTTATTGGTTTTAGTAATGCTTTTGTTAATTCCTTATCAAATTTAGGAAGTTTCCCTGAATTAGGTTACTGAGAGCTTTTATCACTAGTGAGTGTTGGATTTCTTTTAAGGTGGAATTTCTGCATCAAGCTACACGATCATGAGTTTTCCTCTTTAGCTTGCACGATGAATTGCATTGATTTTCAAATGTAGAAATAACCTTGCAAAATTGGGATGACCTGACTTGGTCATGCTATGTAAATATTTATATACATTGCTGGATTCAATTGCTTAATTTATTTTTTTTTATGATTTTTGAATGATATCGCTCTACAGCTTTCCTTTCTTATAATGTTTTTATATAGTTTTTGGATTATGATGGTCACATGTGATGAATTAAGAACTATTGCTTTTGTTTCTGTTTTCTGAAATATTCCAGGACATTGATATTATTTATTATTTAAGTGGTTTTCAAGAAAACAGTGCTGATTTAGTTCTGGCATTTCTCTTTTAGAAAGTCATGAATTACTGATTTAGTATGTTAATGTACATAAGATTATTCAAATTATTAATTTCTCTATGTATGAATATGTTAGATTACACTAGTCAAGGAATGAATACATTTCAGTGAAGTTATCAAACTGTGGGTATAGTTGGCCATGATATTAATTTATTATTTTTTTAAAGCCCATTGAATCAGTGGTTGTGGGCCCTTCTTCATTAGCAATGTCAGCGAGTTGTGTCTCTCTCTTTTTTGTTAAGCCTGGCTGGAATTTTATCAATTTTATTAGTGTTTTCTAAGAATTGACCTCTTGTCTCACTGATTTGTTTTTATTGTTTTATGCTTTTCACTTAATTAACTTTTACTCTATTTTTGTGATTTTGGGGTTGCTTTACATTTATGTTGTTATTGTTTCTCTAGTTTTCTGAAATAGAAGCTTAGAATAAGTTAAAATCTTTATTGTTTCTTATTTCTGCATGCAATGTTACAAATTCCTGTCTAAGCAATTATTTTAGAAGACAGTTTCACATTTTGTGGCTATGGCTCCCTTCCTGCATTTTAATCGGCCAACCTCAAGCTGTCTTACGCTATTCTCTGGCCTGGTGCACGTGCTTTCTCTCTTCACTTCATTTGTGCACCTCTCTCTTTTATGACCATTTTCATTTTATTGTACCCATCTAGATAATCCAGGGTCATTTCCCTCTCTTAGTATCATCTCAGTAAGTAAAGATTAACAATCTTACTGCTATCTTTGCCACTTAGACTAACAAATTCACATTCACATGTTCCAAAGAGTAGGATGTTGATAGCTTTGGGGGGCCATTACTATGCCTATAATGAACACTAAAGGCAAAAATGAGTGGAGTCCTGAGATTCTGATGACAGTTCTGTTTTCCAAAAGTTTCCTAATGGAAGCTTGAGGACAAATTGGGCTGCAGAGATGTAGATTAAAGTTGGCAACAGTTGTCTCTGCCTCTCTTCGTAAGAAGATATTCATGTACAAAGGATAGAGTCTAGTTAATGCATCTGGGAAATCCATCTTTTGTTTTACCAAGATACAAATGTTCACATATGTTAAGCTAAGATCTCAACAATTTATATCCATAGGTTTTAGCTTCTTATGTTTCTGCACTTTGGCACAAGTCTGCATCATCTGGGTTCATTTTCTTTTAAATAGCACTATTTTTTTTATCTTTTTAAATTAAGAGGAGCTTGATTTGAATCATTTTCTCCCAAGGCCTTGGAGATCTATCCAGTCTTATAGAAATCTTAAATTTACATAATGCAATTAAAATGAAATTGCACAGACCAAACAAACAAAGCACATTTGCTTGTTGAAGTTAGCCTGCAGGTTAAACTACAAACTCTGCCTTAAAAACACTTGAAAGTTTTAAAGACCTTCCTGAAGATTGCATGGGAAGCAACATTTTTGTAAGTGGCTATGATTTTTTTATGATGAAAGCTTAACTTAATGTTTTGTAATTCTTACATTCTAGTAACTATTAAGGTGAAAAATAAAGCCTTAGTCTTATCTCTAAGATTTTCTAAAATTTCAATTTTCTTTTCATATTAAGAATGTCAAGAAAAATAGGCTTTATCAGAGTACTTTCTATAGAGCCCCCTCTTCCCATCCACTCTGTCTCTTCTTAGTGCGTCTTAGAGTAGATCAGAGATAAAGTGCAAGGCAGAAGGTGTGCAAAGGACTGAACTTGTGTTCTTTCATCCCCAGTTCCTACTACTTGAAAATGATTATGTTTTATTACGAAAATGTTGCAAGGTAGCTTTAACTCACAAAGTCTCTTTTTAAATATAAATAACTGGCCAATCTAACAAAGAAATAGAAAGCACACATTATGGTAGTGGTGATAATAGATGAGAAACCTTGAGCTAATCAATGAAAATACTCTTTTCTGAGATACCTGGGTAATGATAAACAACGGAATGACGTCAGACTGAGTTCTCTCATACTGCAGATTATTAGAACAAGGCTCAAAAACAAAAAAGACGCTTGTGATAGTTATCAGATTTCTATATCTTGATTTTCTTTAATGTTGACACTTTAGCAGTTAAGTTAGGAAATGTTATCACAAACACGGAAATCTCTTTTGGATCCTTCTCAGTTTAGTGTGGCTTTTTGTTCATTAGCTTCATCTCGTTGCTACTTCAAACTAATTTCTCATTACTGAATTCAGATTATCACTCTAGTCAGACCAACTCAGACTAACTGCAGGATGGGCTCTTGATTTTTTAAATAGAATATATTAAAATTTATCCTTTCTTTCAGAAAATTTCCCTGCCTAATCCAACCAAGGGCCTCTTCCATGCAGGGCACTAATAGTAATCTAGAGGCGTTGAAGCTCATGAGTTCAGATCATCCTGACTGCTAATTCTAACTCTGCAACTTAGTCTCTGACTATAAAATTGATCTCACGTAAAGTAAAAATGATAGTGGTGCCTTGCATGGTAACTGAGATATTAACCAGACCAAATACGAATATCTTTATGGCATTGGTATCATACCTGGATTAGAGCCATTATCCAAAAATATCATTACTTTCTCTTCTTCTTCTCTTAAATTCTAATGTCTGAATCGAGATTTACATATCCTTAGTTATACTTCTTCACTAACTTCATTCCATTTTGATCATTTATTTGTTTAATATTATTCCAATGCCTATGTATTTATTGGTCCCACGATTATAAATGTTTTTTTTTTTTTTTTTTTTTTTTTTGCCGGGGCTGGGTTTGAACCCACCACCTCCAGTATATGAGGCTGGTGCCCTACTCCTTTGAGCCACAGGTACTGCCCTGTACATGTTTTCTAGTTAATGTTTTCAGTATCCTTTGACTCACTCCCAGGCAGGTGTTGTGGTTCATGTCTCCTCATACAGTCGTCCCCTCTTGTCTTAATTTTGCCTTCAGTTGTCTGTGCTCAGCAGTGGCTCAAAACTATTAAAAATGAAAATTTCAGTAATATACAATTTATAAGATTGAAGTTACGAGCTGATCTGAGTAGCATTACAAAATCTCCCACCCCCTGCTTTGTTCCAGCTGGGCATGAACCTCCCCATGTCCAGCGTCCCCATGCCACAGACACTGCTTTTCCATCAGTCACTTAGTAGCTGTCTTAGTCATCAGATCACTGTTCTGGAGCAGCAGTGTTTGTGTTCAAGTAACCCTTATGTTATTTAATAAGGACCCCCGAATACAACAGAAGTGATGCTAGCCATTCAAAAATGCTGAAGAGAAACTATAAAGTACTTCCTTTCATGGAAAATATCAAAGTTCTCAACTTAAGGATAGAAAGAGAAACAAATTTTATTACAGTATATTGTTATAATTGTCTCTTTTATTATTAATTAGTCTCTAAACTCGTATTGTCCTTCATTGAATAATTATGCTTTAATATATATAGATATCATATGTATAACATACATAGATTATGCTTTAACATATATATTTCATATCTGATATATAAATATATGCTTTAACATATATTTCATATTTCAGATCATATGTGTATAACATATATGGTATACATTATGTTATATATGATATGATAACAGAGAATATGTAGGTTCAGTACTATCTGAGGCCTCAGTCACCTGCTGTGGGGCACTGGAGTGTGTTATGTGTGGTTAAGGGGAGAGAGAGAACTATATCACTGCTACTTCCTTGAAATGAAAAAGTAAAACACTGGGTAGCTGTGAATTGCAAACAGAATTAGCAGGATTAGAAAGTACCTCACTTGAACTCACTTAGACTCATAATAATAAGGTTCACTACATCAAGTTAAAAAAAAATAAGCCAGCATGACCCTTCTCACTGGACAGAAGGAACTTAGTCCTGTGCGGTTGCTACCTCCTTGCTCCAGGCCTGTGGCCCCAGGCAGGATGAAGGTCATAAACATTACAGCAAAAAGACAAATATTCAGGGTCCACAGTCAAAACATTTCCTTCTATTCTCATTCCTATCATTTTTAAGTTTTATGTACATAAGATTTTGCTTCTGCTTACTTTTGGAAACTTCCCAGATAACTATAACAATAGTGGTGAGTTATGTTTAGAGTAAACGCAGGCTGATCAGGAAGTCTCCTTTCAGTACGGGTTCTCTTTCTTGGAGATAGACACTATTTTCTCAGTTACAAAGATGAGAGAACTGAGACTCACACAGTGAAATAAAGTTGGCGAAGTCAAAGGCTAGCCTATGACAGAGCTAGATTTTCCATCCAAACCTATTTAGATGCAACACCTATGTCCTTTTCATTACTGGACACAAATTCTTCCATGTGGATTCACCTTTTCCTCTTAGCTTTAGGGCCCTTGTTTATGCATCCCTCCTCCAAATGACCCTTTGCCTAGATTGTTATTACTTGCTATGGATCTCAGACTTACCTAAATTTCTAGATTCTTTATCTCTAGGCTTGCCTCGTGCTTTTGCTGCCAGTGACTCTGCTTGTGATTTAAGATCTCATGGGAGAAACCACAGAAAACAGATTCTAAGACAGCAGTGGCAATGGGTGGTGGTAACAGCTCAGATATATCATCTCACTCATTGCCATGGAACTGCCGTTTGACTGCCAGTCACACATTGCAACAGATTTTAGTTAAATCAAGCTCTGACATGATTGAAACAAAAACCAAATGAAACATCTGCCAAAACAAAATTATGTCAAACTCCTAAACAAGGAAGAATGTCTGTAATGGGTGTAACATCTGAATAATAGTAAAACTACTTTTTTCATAACATTTTACAAAATTGTCAAATTTTGGCTTCATTGGACAATATTTCTCCTATTGTTTTAAATGGCCATAGAGGAATTATTTTCCAATTGTATAAGAAAGAAACTAGAATATCAAAATCTAGGATAAGATTAAATTCAGTTTATTCTTTGAATAGGCAGTGTCATTCAACAAGACAGGGAGCACAACTGCCAGGCATCTAAACACCTTCTGCAACAGTTAAGTTGTGTCTAGGTGCACCCTATTTCCAGATGAAAACTCAAGCTCACACATGTTCTCAGCTGTCTTACTGAATTTTTCCCATTTTATTTGAAATTTTGTCATCATATAGACAGATCCCATGATAGGAATAGCCAGGTGGGCCTTAGCTGGCATCCTGAGATCTCTATTTATGCATAGAGGGCATTTTGACTGATTTTTACAATAGAAAAGTAATCTCACATGATAAGAAATTCATAAGAATGTTTGACTCCTGTGTTCATTACCTTATAATGAGCCTTACAGTTAGCCTACTAACATGGCTTCAGCATTTTTAGGTGTTATATGGAGACACAGCAATATGTAGGGGGAAAAAAAGGCCCACTTCTTTTCTTGACACTATTTTTAGAAACAAAGCAAATTTTCTCAGCAATTTTCCCTTTATGTCATGTTGAACCAGTTGGCCACCTGTAACTAGGGACTAATAAAATGAATGGGATTATTTGGTTGTGTTAGACTAATGACACAAAGAGCAGCCATGTGGGAATCTCCCGCCATGCCCACTGCAGGTGCATGGAACTGTAGGTCTCCAAAGTCTTGAGAATCAACCTGAATGAATAACAAGCAGCTGTCACAACTGACAAAAACAACCACAGTAACAAATACTCTGTGCAAGAATTTCCCTTTGGGGGTGCCTGTGGGGGGTGCCTGTGGCTCAAAGGAGTAGGGCCCCAGCCCTATATGCCAGAGGTGGTGAGTTCAAACCCAGCCTGGCCAAAAAAAAAAAAAACTACCAAAAATTTTTTTTTTCCTTTTTTTAGTTGATTTCCTGAACAATTAATTAGGAAGAGGATTAGGAATCACTAGAAGTTGTACCTTTACAGATGGTATCCAGTTGTCATGATCTCATTGGCGACTCTGAATGAAATAATTATCTCCGCCCCATTTCCTTGTCTGTAAATGAGAGACTTTATAATAATTGTTCCAACAATCATTATTAATACTCATTTACACAATTGTATGAGTCACATGAGGTACCATTATGATTCCGTGAGATATTATCAAGGTCTTCTGATGTGCACTGCACATAATAAAGAAATACAGAATGTTAGAAATGAAGAAAAACAGAATGTTTTGTGTTTTTGGATACTATTCTTATTCTATTAAAACTTTAGTTCAGTTTAAAGCAAAAAACTATAAAAATTAATACATGGACACAGATTATTTTTGATGTTCACCTTATAACTCAGTTCTTCTGGAAAATAAAAGCACAATAATCATAATCTGGATTATTTCCAAATAAGATACCCTACCTCCTAAAACAAACAGAAGAGAAAAATCAAAAAGAAAAAAAATGCAGTCAAGCAAGACACTGCATTGAAATAAGTTATAGTTTCTTTCTTTCTGGCTTCACTTTACACAAAATTCCTCTGTTTGAAAATTTCAACAACCAGAAGCCAAGGTTTACACTTCATTTTTAGGGGCTGACAGGGTTATAAAGAGCACATTACATGCTGGACTTTTTGGACAAATCACCATCTATGTTATTGGGTAGTTTTATTATTATTATTATTAGAAGAAGAATTTAATAGCTATAAAATAGCATACCATTTGGATTACAGATACATGTGTCTTGTTCAGTAGGCTGATGCTTAGAGGCTCTGCCTTATTTACCCAATGAAATTAATGAAAAAGTTTCTTTTCTTTTCTTTCTTTCTTTCTTTTTTTTTCTTTTTTTTGAGACAGAGTCTCACTTTGTCACTCTGGGCAGAGTGCCATGGCATCACAACTCACAGCAACCTCAAACTCTTGGGCTCAAGTGATCCGCTTAGCTCAGTGTCCCAAATAGCCAGGACTAGAGGTATGAGCTATAATGACTGGATAATTTTTCTAAATTTTTAGTAGAGCCAGCGTCTCTGGTCTTGAATTCTTGCGCTGAAGCAGTCCACCTGCCTTGGTCTCCCACAGCGACAGGATGACAAGAGTGAGTCCCTGCACCTGGCCAAAAACTTTATTTTTCTAACAGAACCATATCTGAAAGGCTTTAGTGTATAAATATAATATGCCAAGAGGAAGTTCCCTATTGTACCATATGCTGCCATGAAATACCAACAATGCAAACTTGGAAGGACAAGAAACAAATTGACTAAGAAGAAAGAGCTTTCAGATTTTTAATTAGCAATAATCGCACCTCGGATAAACCTCATTAGCTACGATACTGCCACTGCGCAAAGCTGCTTTCAGATTTTTAGGGAAGATCCTGCTAACTGCTCTTTGAGATGTGGCTGAGCAGTTGGCTGAGAAGAAAGGCTGAGAAGTAAGCACTTTATCTCCTTATGGAGCACATGGATGTTATTATCACCTTAATGACCATCCCTGGTCAGAGTCTCCAAACCTACTAGTTCCTTATACTTGCTAAGAGTCCTGACAACACACACATCCTCAGGGGCAGAGCCTGGGGGCACTCATTGGTGAGCTCCATCTCTCTTCAAATGTTCACTAAGAGATTTTTACCTTTATTTTTGAGATGGCGTCTCACTATGCAGCCCTCAGTAGAGTGCCGTGGTGTTACAGCTCACAGCAAACTCAAACTCTTGGGCTTAAGCGATTCTCTTGCCTCAGCCTCCTAAGTAGCTGGGACTGCAGGCACCGGCCACAACGTCTGGCTATATTTTTAGTTGTCATTGTTGTTTGGCAGGCCCAGCCTGGGTTTGAAGCTGCCAGCTCCAGTGTTTGTGGGGCGCCCTAGCCACAGAACTGCAGGTGCCGAGCCTCACTAAGAGGTGATAATAATTTATTTCATTACATATCTCAAATTTGTTCCCACTTTGTCTTCTCATTGTTACTGAGTTATAGTCTCCACATCCCATATCCCCTCTCCCTAGTTAATTCTGTCAGCAGATTAATCTTCAATTATTCATCCTCATTATCATCTTCATTGTTATCTTTTACACTGAGTATCCACTCTGCGCATATCACTAGGTACATGTCCTAAATGTGAGAATCCACCATGCTGGCCACACCCGACAGTCATTATCACCCCCATCTCTAATATCAGGCTCAGCCAGGGAAACCAACTTCTCCAACATTACACAACTGAGCCAAGATTAAAAACCAGGTAGGTATGAACACAAACTCTTATTCTTAACCGCTAGATCAAGGACAACATGTAGAAATCTAAATAAGGAACTTATTTCTTTCAGGGAAGTTCATGTGGTTAAACATAACTATTGCATCTGTCTATTTTTCAAAATGATATAGATGTCTTTTTGTTTCAATTCCCATAAAGGAATAATTTTTATGCAAGAACTTATATTGGTCATAAAAGTAATGAGAAAGAAATAAACATGTTCTACTTTGATCAATATACACTGAATGTATACAAATAAAAAGATGGTATACTTTTTGTGTGGTCCTTTATTATTTTTTCTTTTCTTTTTTTCTAGCACATAGCATGAGCACAATATATGTGAAATAACTTAAAAAATATATTATTGGCGAATTCCTTAACCAAGACTATGAAAGATACTTTTTTTTTTTTTTTAACAATTCAGAGGTCTTAACTTCTGGTGACCCCTTTTCACATTTCATGTGGGTCGGAAAGAATGAGTGATCGCAGACAGTATAAAATTGTTGAAAATTTTGCAGAAGTGGCTCAGAATTTTATTTTATGCACCAGGGAGAAAATTTGCTGGTACTAGTTAGCAAGTATACAAACATAAGAAAGGCAATTTATGTTGGAATTAGGATGTTTACAGTTATCATTCCCCAAACTGAAGTCATTTAGAACATGATTAAGAAAAGGTGTTCCACGAGAAAATGATTTGGCATTCAAACATGCTTTGCAAAAAAGTCTTATTTTGATGTTGCAGTTGTATATCATTGGCTTTGAAAAATCTGGAGAAAGTGCTCAAGTTCATAAACCTTAGTTTCTAAAATATATTTGGTCATAATTTTTTAGTTACTATTGATATTATTTCGTTTATTTCTCATATGCATTTAACATCCCATAATACATGTTGTAGAAAGTGTTTGTCTCTGTGTTTCTCTAAATATGAACTTCTTTGATTATGTGGTATTGGTAAATATATATACAGGGTGGCCATAATATTCATGAGAGATTTAAAATAGACAACTAATTAAAATTGCAAACGAACTTTATGGCCACCCTGTATATATATGTAAAACATATATATATATATATATATATATGTGTGTGTGTGTGTGTGTGTATATATATATATATATATATGTGTATATGCATATCTATGATGATACCTTTAATGGTCAATCCAGAAAAAGAATTCCAGAATTGTTTTGAAGAGTGAACTAGGCACTGTTGTCTGTGCACAGCATCCCAAGGGGAGTACTTCACAGGTGACCATAGTGACATTCAGCAATGAGGTATGTAGTACTTTTACTAGGATGAGTTTGCAAACTTCATTGTCCAACCTCATATAAACAAGATATATTTCCTTCTTTCAAAAAGAAAAAGAACATATTTTAACCTGAAAGCTAGACTTCATTTTCCAAATTTTTTTTTTCTGCATCCTCCATATAGCTTTGTTATCCATTCTGTTTTAAGTCAGTATATCCCTTTAAAGTGTCATCCTGCCATCAACTAATGAATCAGGAGATTTGGGGTTAAACTGTTTATTTCTAACCAATAATTTACTCCTGTATAACACAACTGTTCCAATTAAAACTTTGAAATTCTGCTTATTATTGTTCATGGTATATCCATATCTGCTTGAGTTTTGAGCTCCTCCTTCAATTCATGCTGGTCTCTAATGAGTTTAGTCTAAATCGTATGGTTGTGACGTGATGAAGTAGCATCACTTTCACAAAGCTATTTCTGGAATGAAAATATAGTAGTCTTAAAATGAAAGAGAAACATGGCATACATGCTTTCATCCAATAAGTTATATTTTCACCTGAGACTCTGATTATAAAATAACACTTCTCAGAGAGAGCCATAAAATATTCTCTACGCCCAGAGATACAGGGAATAGAGAAAGTGGAACAGGTCAGAGCTGAACTACCATGAAAGCAGAGAAAGAGAATGAATAGTCTCAAGTTTACCTAACAGGGTTATCATCTCCTGTTCCATCTGCTTAGAACTATGTGAACCAACTCCCTGCAGCATGTTTGACATCAAGTAGAGTATAATACTAAAAATTATAATTTTTTTTAATAGAGGAAACAGTGTTGAATAAGTAAAAAGAAATACTAGAAACTAGAACATACATTTTCTAAGGGATAATCTCAGAAATGTTCCTTAGCAAAAGGATTTTATTACTTTATTTGTTCATTATAATCTCACACTCATACCTTTTATTTCAATACATTTAGTGTTTTTTTGCTACACGGATAAATTGTATAATGTATAAGTCAAGAATTTCAGTATGCATGCGACCTAAATAGTGTATGTTGTGCCCTATAGATAGATTTTTCTCTCTTATTTTTTCCTTCCTCTTTCTCCTTCTTCATTTTCAATGTCCATTACACCAATTTATGAACATATATACCTTCTGTTTCTCTCCCACTTATGAGAGAGACAATGTAGTATACGGTTGTCCATTCCTGAGATACTTCACTCAGGAGAAAGGTCTCCGGTTGCATTCAAGTCATTGCAGAAGACATTATTTCATTCCTTTTTATGGCTGGGTAGTACACTATGATATATATCATTACATACCACATTTTATTTATTACTCTGTTGTGCGGCCTTTAGGTTAACTCTCTATCTTTGAAATTGTGCATTGTGCTGCCATAAACATGGAGATGCAAGTGTTTTTAGGTAAAATGACTTCTTTTCCCTTGGGTAGAGCCCAATAGTAGGATTGTTGGATGAAATGGTAGGTGTATTTTAGTTCACTGGAGAATCTCCAGAGCTTTCAATAGAGGTTTACTAATTTATGACAGTGTACATGTATTCCCTTTTGGTACCATATTTTCACCAATATGTATTGTGTTTTGACTTTTTAATAATGTCCATTCTGACAAGGTCAAGGTGATACCTCATTTTGGTTTTATCTGTATTTTTCTGATTACTGACATTAGCCTAATTTAATGTTTCTTAGCCATTTCTATCTCTTCTTTTGAAAAATTATATTCATGTATTTTCCTCATTTTCTGATGGAGTTGTTTTTCTCTTGATAATTTTTCCTTTGTAGATTCTGTATATTATTTGCTGATAATTATCTCCTATTCTGTAGGTTATCTTAATTTATCCTGTTGGTTATTTCCATTGCCATGCAGAAACTTTTTAGTTTAATTAAGCCCTATTTATTTATTTGCTTTTGAGGTCTTACTCATGAATTATTTGCTTAGAAAGAAGACTTTTTACTACATTTTCTTCTAGAATTTTATCATGTCAGGTCTTACATTTAAGTCTTTAATCCATCTAGAGTTAAATTTTGTATATGGTGAGAGACGGGGATCTAATTTCTTTCTCCTGCATGGGGATAATTTTCCCAGCACCATTTATTGAATAGGATGTCCTTTCCTTAGTGTATGCTTTTGTCTGTTTTGTCTATAATCTGTTGGTTATAGCCCTATGGCTTCATTTCTGGGTTCTCTGCTGTGTTCCATTTGTCTTTGTCTCTTGTTTGTGCCAATTTCATGCTGTTTTGGTTACTACAGCCTTGTAATATAATTTGAAGTCAGGCAATATGATGGTTCTGTGTGAAGTTTAGGATTGTTTTTTCTAGGTCTATGAAAAAATGACATCGTTACTTTGATGGGAATTGTGATCAATCAATAAATCACTTTGTGCAGCTTGAACATTTTAACAATGTTGACTCTTCCAGTCCATGGGCATTAGATATTTTTCTATTTTTTTTGTATCATCTCTGCTTTCTTCCATCAGTGTTTTGTAGCTCCTATTAAAGACCTTTCACCTCCTTAGTTAAGCATATTCCTAAGTATTTTCTTGGCAGCTGTTATAAATGGTATCAAGTTCTTGCCAATGTTATCTAGTTAACCTTGCTTTCACTTTCCATGATTTGAGTTATTATTAATAGTCACAGTTAACCATGGACTGAAAATATTAAATGTAATATTACAGAAACAAATATTGCATAAATTTTAAATTGATCGCTATTCTGGGTAGCATGATGAAGGGTCACATGATTTTGCCTTGTCCCTCCATGGCTGTGAATTTTCTCTTTGTCCAGGGTCTTCATTCTGTAGACTCTACTCATCAGCTAGTTACTTAGTAGCTGTTTTAGTTATCTCCATTGTCAAAGTATCACAATACCTGTGCTCAAGTCATCTTTATTTTACTTTGTAATAGCCTAAAAATGTGAGGTTCCTGTACCTAATTTGTAAATTAAACTTTATTATGAATATGCATGTATAGAAAAAAACATAAGATGTATATACAGATACTCTTTGATATTCTGTTTGGTTATGTCCCAGTTAACCCTCATAACTGTAAAATATCATAAGTCAAAAATATATTTAATACACAAATATACTTATCATAAAGTTAAAAAATTATAAGTCAAACTACTATAAGTTTTCATTTTTTTAGATATATGATGGGTTTATATCTTGATAAACCCATCATAAACTTGAAAATTTATATACTGAATCATCATAAGTTGGAGATGTTCTGTGTAGAGTTCAGTGTTGTTTGTGGTTTCAGGCATCCACTGGGGATCTTGTGACAAATCTCTACACATAGGAGGGCCTACTGTGTGAATGTGTGTGTTCATTCTAGCACTCTAACTTGAAATGTATTAAAAATTCCTAATACATGTATGTACATTTCCATATATACAGACACAAGAGTGTGGTGCAATTATTCCTAATATACAGTTTTATCACCTGTATTAGTCAGCGTTCTCCAGACAAGGTGAACCAATAGCATATAGAGAGAGGTAGTGATAGATGCAGACACTGACATAGATACGGATAAATATTTTGATATAGGTAGAGAGAGAGAGAGAAAAGAGAGAAGGTGGATACTGAGGAGTGTCGATGTATAGTTCCAGTCCAAGTTCAAAGTCCTGGGAATCAGGACAATCTGATAGTGTAATCTTTAGTTTAAAAACCAGTGAGTTTAAGACCTAAGAACAGCCAGTGTTTCAGTTCAAGTCCCAAGGCTGGGGAAGACCCTCATCTCAGCTTAAAGTTGATTCTTTTTCAGCCCTTTTGTTCTATTCAGGTCATTTTTGGATTAGATGAGTTCACCCTTAAGGAGGAAGGCAGTCTGCTTTTCTCAGTCTATAGAACTGTATGTTAATCTCCTCTAGAGACACTTTCACAAACACTCCCAGAAGAATGTTTAGTCAGGGATTTGGGACACTGAGATCCAGTCAGGTTGACATAGCAAGTTAACTATCACATCACCTTTATAAAATGTAGAGTGAAACAACTTCTCAGCATCTTATGATAGACAGGTACCTACTAGGTGCACCACTCTTGACTACAAAACGTAAGATTCTGAGGGCCATACTAAATAAGCAACATCCTTGCAGAATTGCACTGGTGCCATTCTATGGTCCCAGGGATATTGAAGATGTTAGCAGAAGAGAAGACAGGAAAGCAAGAATTCCATCTTTCTGTACTTAATATAGGTAGGTAGGTAGAGAGAGAGAGAGGAATACATCTCTTAGAACAGAACCTGAACATGCTTTCCCAATGAATGTATGTGTCAACTGCAGAGTGAATAAGCAAATGATTATAAAATTAAAGTATTGAATAGGTAAAATAAAAATTATGACTTTCAGATTAGGATTGCCCACATTTCTTTCTCTACTAGAATATTCTACCTTTCTTCAATTTCTGTTAAGCTTGTGGATGGACTCAGTGGCTTAAATTACCCTAACAGGGTAATTGAATATTCATTCTTTTTCAATATTACCATTACAAATTCAGTGAGATTAATTATATACCTGTACCTAATGCCATATTACTAATTTTCATATTGAGGAGTTTATTAGGGTCAAATTAGTGCAAGTAAATTATGCGCTAGATGATGTAGATTTCAAGTTAAAATGTTAGTTATTATGCATGTTAAATTATGAATAATATTCACAGGTAGCCTTATTTCTATAAAGGGTTATTCTTAGTTTGCTTCTTTCAAGTCTTAGTTTGATAAAATGGTAATGAGCCATTTGACAGGCAAAATGAATGTTTGCCACAATGTAATATTTAAAGCAATTACCCAAAATTAGTCAGTGATCCATTTTCTCCTCAAAGGTCCATGAAGACTTTTCGAGCTGCCTGGTTCATGTCAATCTCTACTTTCCCTGAAATTTGGTTTATTTTAAAATAGCTATATCATTAATTCTATGGCTCATATTTTTTGAGCCATAGTTATGGTAGTGTCTTCTTTTCTTTTTATTAAGGAACAAATTAATCATCTTTTTAAAAATAACTATTACCTTTACATGCCTTCTGTGAGAAAAGTCATATATAAGGCAAATTGTATTATATAACAGCATCTATAAGATTCTCTCTCTTCTAGACTCCATGGATACTGAGGTGGAGTATACAGTATTCCAACATTGATGATATGGCCTTACAGTCCAACTTTCCATGATTCTATGTGATCATAGATGATGGTGATGTAAGATTTTTAGGAGATGAAAAACTTGGCATTATTTAACCTCAATATGTTTATTTTTAAGTTCCTTAGGGAAAAATGTCCCCTGAGGAAATGCTAAAGCACATTTCCTGCTACAATCTTTTCCTCAAATTAGGTTTTTTTATCCTATTATATCAAAAGGTGCATCTTATCACACATTGCGAATCTAAGTCATATCTTTGAAATAAATGCTAGTACTTAAGTGTTTATTTGTAGGGCCAGGTGGGAGGGACGTTAAATGTAGTCTTGCTTGCCAAGTGGTGTGAGAAATGAGGGTCCCAAAACTGTGATGAGCAAAAATGGTTTGAAGCTTTGATGTTGTTGGGATCAGGGGAATGGAATTATATTCAATAAATTCTGCTTTTAGATAAGATGGGGACATCTTTCTGAGTCTACAATTTCTGTGTCTATATCTCTTTCACCTAAGTCAGATACAAGAAGATAGTTTTGGTGGTCCTGGAATTTGGGGGACTTTAGGGCAACTGATTAAAAAAAAACACACACACACATAAGGATAAATCCTAATCTTGACATTAAATAGTTGAGCAGTCAAGACTATGAGGTAGGGGAGAAGTGTGGCCCAAACCACATACATCACTTATTTCCAAACAACAACACAGAATATGGTAGCATGTAGCCCAGATGAACACTTTTTAATTTACTTGTGGTGCTTCTATTTCTTGTTTTTATTTTTGCATGTAATAATACTCACTTATCTCAAAAGGCAGGAGATTCTTTTAACTTGAGGGAGGGAGTGAATCCTTAACGACGAGAGATTTCATAAGCCCCACACATACACTAAAGGAAAAAAAGACAAACAAATATGATGAGATTTAGAAGGATTACATGAGAAATACACAATGCAACATCAATTAGTCAAGTCAAGTACAGGTGAATAGGCTGTACAGTTCAGATTTGCATGTGATAACAAGATTCATTTATGATTCTATTTTTGCCAATAAAAATATTTCAACCCAGTAGCCAAAAAATTTATTAGGAAACTTAGCCAATGGCAGGTGTGTATAAAACATGACTATTTAGGAAATAGAAGACTGGGTTTTATGTATGGGGCAGTAAGCTCGGTAGTATATAAAAGGTATATTCTGTGTGACAAAGTGGTGATCATCTTACTCTGATTTATTTTCACAATGTTACCTTTTTTATTTCATCAGAAGTAATTTTGGAGAGCTGTGTTTCATCATGTATTAAGATCCGATAATGAATCATGTTTGGTTTACCTGATAAAGGTAAATAAGCAGCACAATACACTGGGTAATTTGAAACATGCAAAGTAGCAACTTCTGTTCAATTAGTTCTCTTTTCCAGTGTCTAAAAGTCTCTCTTTCTAAATATTTTTTAAATTTATGTCTTGAACATATTTTAAATTAATAGGAGACTGGCTCTTACCCATTACCAATTTTGAGAGGTTAATACTGAACATAGCAGGAAGCCAAATCAGAGGACTCAAAGGAGAAAGGACAGGCTAGATGACAGAGTGGACTGTTTGACTGAAAGGCCAAGTTCACTAATGTTTAAATGGGTCTTAGGACTGACTTCTGGGAAGAGATGATTAGGTATAAAACTGAGAGTATTAGAATATGGACACAGGAATATATTCCTCTGGCCCCTTTGAATAACCTTGGTTGATTTTGTATGTACAATCTTGAGAGTCTGGCTCATGGATTTGACATGTAATTATATTATATTTAACTCCTCTGAGGTGCTTATTTTTGAATTATCTCCCCACCTTGATTTCTCTGTCATTTGGGGTTTTTTTAATATTTTCATTGGCAAAGCAAGAGATGAATGAGATCAGCTTTGGGACTTCTTCTTTGCCTTTTTAATGAAGCCCCATTTGAATTTGAATTTCAAATATCTTTTTCTTTATCAGACATTTTCAAATATATTATTATTCATTATCTTTGATGATGCCTAAAAATGTAATGACCCAGTATTATGTGAAACCCATTATACTTAGAGGTTAGTGATGACTTTCAGAATGAGTTTAATTCAGAAACTAATAGGAAAGCCAGTTTTTAAATGATGTATATGCCTTCTTTTCCCTTCCCACTATTTAAAGGAAAACACATTTCTATTGTTGTTCCTACCCACACCATTCAGACCAAAAGCTAATATTTTGAATGAACCCTTGTAATAGTTTCATAGTTAGTTTCTTTCTTTTTTTTTTTTTTTTTTTGCAGTTTTTGGCCTGGGCCAGGTTTGAATCCACCACTTATGATATACGGGGCCAGTGCCCTACTCCTCTGAGCCACAGGTGCCACCTCACAGTAGATTTCTAATCCAATAAAGCATTACCTTGTGAATTTGCAACAGTAAATAGCAACCTTCTACATAGTGTCCATGTTTACTTAGCATTAAGGTAGTAGAGATAACAGCAACTTTTAGAATCAAAGACAACACTTCAAAATTTAGAACTACCATTTCCTTATGCTTACACAATAATGTAATACAACAAATCATTTTAATTTAGCAGAGTTTTAGTTTCTTCATGTAAAATGGGTAACATAATATCTACCTCCCAAGGTTCTTGTGAAGATTAGATGAGATCACATATGAAGGGTCTGATATTGAAAATGTTAATTGCCAGTAAACATATCAATGGTTATGCAAACTTATTTGTCATCATGGAAATGCATATTAAATTCAAATTAAAAACAAATGCATAGGGTAGTGAAAAGAAGGAAATTATAGCTATACAAATACAGGAAGAATATCAGCCTGGGTCTCATTAAGAAGCAAGAAACTACAAAGTAATTTAAACAAAGAAAATTTAAAATAAAGAATGATTAATCATAACAGAAAATTGGAGCAAAATATTGCCTAATAAGAAGTAAAGTGAACTTTAAGGAAAAACAGTCACTAACCCTAAGACTAAGATGAAGCAGCCATGTTAGCAACCCCTTAGGGGCTGGACAGGACATAGATGGCTGTGGCTACTGAATGCCCAGAAGTCACTACAGGACCATGAACAGAATTTCCCAGAAGTCTACCACTGGGACTTGATGCAAATCTGCCTTTTTGATTGTAAATTAAAATTGTTCTCAATGAAGAGACAAATACTACAAACCCACCTGAGGGGAAAGTATCAGGGGACTCTGTAGGCCACTCGTTTCTATTGAATTCTATGAAATGCAAAGGTGGGGCTCTGGAGATGCAGATGCTGCAGCTGCTGAAGAAGCCACACACTGGCAAATCCGTGTCTCACATGAAGCAAGTCTAGAGAAGCACACTGCAACCAGGAAGCTAGATCTTTTCTTCCAGTAATATCCCTTTGCAACTTCCACTGACAAAGCTTAACACTGTGCCAGCTGTAAAGGAATAATAATAATAAAAAAGTAAAAGGGGCCCAGATACACTTTTAAAGTACAGGCAAAAAGGATGAATGTGAAATTGACAAGCTAGGAATCAACAATTGGCAACACACTAACATCACATTTACTAAAATAATTATAATTAATAGTAAGGCTTGAATAAAATAATTTTAGCCAATTTCACTTATATAACTTTAAATAGCACTCAAAAAATAAAACAAATATATACACATATGGCAAAAATGTAAAGAAAACCAAAGAGAACATTCATGTTTCTGAGAGGAAAAGGAGATATTTGAGAACATACAACCTCTGAAATTCTTCCAAGTTATTGATAATGCTTTATTCCTTACATTAACTGATGGGTATAATGGGTACAGAAGCATTCAGAGTTTTATGATTTTCATAACTATATAACTATACATTTATGCCTATGTAAACTATAGTGTATTAAGTTATGCACATATAGTTTTTAGTTCCATATGTATATATGTATAAAATATATTTCTTTAAACACATTTATATGTTTTATAAACATCTATTTTGTCTTTATTATTCAGTGGTTTGATCACCATATCATTGAAACACAGTAATTACTTCTTCCCTTCCCTTTCTTATACTCACTGACTTTCAGGGCTTCCTCAAACCTGTGAATAGATACAGCCTAATATAGCAGGTGCACTGGACACACAGGTGAAGTCGTGCCTTCTCTACATGGTCACATCAGAATAATCACCTCTATTATTACCGTGACAATAATCTTTGCTACTTATTGTCCTGTTAACAATTTTGATCACCTTTTATGTTCTAGAAATTGTCTCAGAAAGTCCATTCATGTTTACCATTTATTCAATATGTAAAATATTGACATTTGTATTTTATAGGTAGAGAGATTAAATCAATGATATAAAATGTAACAAATATACCCTAGAGTTAATAAATATTTGGAAACTTTTTTTAAGTCAAGTGTGAAACAAAGTTCATTGAGAAAGAAAAGATAGACCTACAGAGCAAGATACATTCACCACGGACAGTGTAAGGACCCTGTCACCACTGCAAGAAGGCAAAGAGGCCAGATATATATGTATATATATGTATATATATTTTTTTTTAAAGTCTTGGCTAATGTAGGCCATGCTTTATTTCATTTAACCCTCCACCTTTGGTTGTGCTAATGTATAAGACCCAGGTAAAGTTCAAATTGCCATTAAATCTTTTATTCCACTGCTAAGGTCCTTTTTCTTCTCATCTCTCAATGCTACAGCATCTATGTCCAGTACTATGCAATATAAGCCCCATTGTTTTATGTAATATTCTTCTCTGGACTAACATTAGAAACTCAAACAAGTTGACTCAAATGTGACTGCTCTTTATATTTTTTTGACTGCCCACCATCTATCTCATTCAAATCATGGTACCCTAGTAGATTTTAGTAATTATTAATAAAATATTATGGCATTAGTTTCTAGTTAAATATACAGGTGAAATCTCTCTCTCTGTTTCTTTTTTTTTTTTTTTGAGACAGTGTCTTGCTTTGTCACCCTCTGTAGAGTACTGTGGCATCATAGGTCACAGCAACTTCAGATTCTTAGGCTCAAGTGATTCTCTTGCCTCAGCCTCCCACATACCTGGAACTACAGGCACCTGCCACAGTGCCTGCTTATTTTTAGAGACAGGGTCTCTTGAACCAGTGAGCTCAGGAATTCACTCACCTGTGCCTCCCAGAGTGCTAGGATTACAGGCATGAGCCACCACACCTGGCCAAGAGGCTAAAAGTCTTATTTAAATACTTCTCTTTTGGAAAAAAAATGAACAAAACAAATGCTATTCTGACAAGGCAAAGATAATGAAAGTGGATGTAATTGACAGATAAAAGATTTCAGCAAAACTTTGAAGGTCAGAAACCCCATGGAGATGTTACCTATTAATCAATGTACTCACTGCCCAATTGTGTACATAGAAGCTGAAGCTGATATCCTGGCACCAGAGAAAAATCTTTATTGTGAGTCAACTGTCAAGAAGACAGGAGAAAATGCTCAAATTTGCCTTCCTGAGCTGGAGGCTGGGTCAGGTGTTATAAGTAGTAGATGATGAGGCATGATCTGATTGGATCTTGCAATGAGGCAATGGCAGGAGGCATGATTTGACTGGACCAAGGTAATGCCAAGGCTCAATCTGATGGGATCTTAGGTCCTCTCATATGGTGTCTGTTCCTTAATTTATTTAGGAGTGTCCAACCTTTTCGCTTCTCTTGGCCACATGGAAGAAGAAACGTCTTGGGCAACACATTAAATACACAAACACTAACAAATGCTGATGAGCCAAAAAAAGGTCTGTGCATAATTTTTATAATGTCTGGCACAACAGATAAGCAAAAAAAAAAAATCCTCACATAATAATCCTAATTATGCGGTGATCCATTCAGAGAGTCTTTTAACATCATTGAGGAGGTCCCAAGCTTACAGTCATTAATGTAAAAAATATATATAATATCTTTGGGGTTTTTAAATATCTTTTGTTATAAAATTAAAAGAAAAGTGGACAGTAAAGTAGCAGGATATTTGACATTGTTTTTGAGAAACTAATGCACCAATATCTGTTTTGGTGGAAGTAGTTGCAATTCTCAGTGAATTCTCTAGGTGTTCATCAGGTATCTTGGTTTTAATTTTACTGTTAATGTGTTTCATACTTGAAAATAGTTGCTCACAGATGTAAGTACTGCCAAAAAATGATGACATGAATAAGGCATGATTGTAAAGCCAGGGGTATTTGTCCCTGGGAAGACAGAATCTATAAATGTCCAGTAAAGAGACACAATCACATTTTTCATTAAGTTGAATATCAGATTGCAGCTCTATGGATTCCATTTGAAAATTGACATGTAACATATTTATTCTGAGTGAAAATGGAGTCACAAATGCACTAAAATATTGATTATTTTCTTGGAAATCTTGAAATCCCTTTTCCAATGTTTGCATCCAATCAAAAAGCAAAGCTGTATATTTTCCACTCTTCACAGGATTGTGTTGAACCCATGGGCCAAAATGCACAAAAGTGTTTATCTTCATTTGAGTTTGCCATAATTTGTTTCATTTGGAATGCTGTTTTAGTCTGAATCACTGTATCGATACGTTGGTTTTCACCTTGAAGACTCATGTTCAACTCATTTACTGAGCAGTTAAATCCACTAAAAGTGCTAAATCTGTGAGCCACTTTTCATTATCTAGTTATGGTACAAATTTGGTTTTTGATACCATGAACAACTTGATAACATAACACAAATCATAAAATCTTTTTGACATTTGACCTTGACTTAGGGGTATTACTTCCACAATGCAAATAATGTCACCATAATCAGCATGAGGACTTTGAAGGAATTCCTAGAATCTGCAATGATTCAATCCCTTTGCCCTTATTAAATTCAATCTTGACCATTTGCATTGGTGAACTATACAATTATAGTTCATTAAACATGAATTTTGGGTGGCAATTGCATCATCTTCTATTAATTTCACAAGTCCCTCTCTTTTACCTACCATTGCTGGGACACCATTAGCAACTATACCAGATATGTTGACAATGGACAAAGAAAATTGCAGTAAATTTTTTTTTCATGCTTTGGATAAATCTCTTGATTTAATTGTGTCTTTCAATGGCACTGAAGAAGCTAGTTTCTCAGTGACATCATATTTGTCATCACTACCGC
Organism: Galagoides demidoff; assembly: GCA_963574575.1. Taxonomy (NCBI): domain Eukaryota; kingdom Metazoa; phylum Chordata; class Mammalia; order Primates; family Galagidae; genus Galagoides; species Galagoides demidoff. The sequence goes on from CAUYQV010062579.1 coordinate 60,450, forward strand.
TAATAAAAATGGTAATCCATCTCCAAAGCATAAAATCTAAAATTAGCTGCTCTATACTTCAAACTATTTTCAATAGATTTTCTATTTTGTTCAGATTGTTTGGCTGAAGTCTGGTGAGACGAACTGTTTTTAGAAGTGTCCCCCTTTTTTCAGGTCAAATTATATCTGTCATGCTTTCTGTACATTGCTTAATAAACTCATTCTCAGGAAATGATTTTAACTTTTCTTATTTTTTACTATTACATATACTACCACATAACTAGCTTTTACAGAGGAATCCATCTGAGTTGCAACTTAAAAATAAAATAAAACAATTTTTATTAAGAGAACTATAGAAGTTTTATTAAGAAAACTTTCTGTTCTCCTATTTTGTCCTTACTTCATAATCCTTCATACACATCAAATTCAGCAGCATGGTTATGCTTAAAATGCCTTTTTAAAATTATAGTCTTTGAAAACTTGCACAAACTCTCTACAAATTAGGCAGAGTGCCTTACTATATCCCTCAAAGAAAAAGTAGTCATCTGTCCACTTTTCATTGAGCAATCTTCCTTCACCCATAATTTTTTTTTTTTTTTGATGAGGTGGCATTCTGTTTTCTTTTGACACATGTAGAAGCCATATTGGGCTGCTGATTCAGGGTGATTTGGAAGCTGATTGACAGGCACAACATATGACGTGTGAGGCACAGCGAAAGTGTGAAAGTGTCCTTAATAATCAAATAAGAATGCTTACCTGACTTCTAAATAACGTTAAATGCCTAACATCACAATGGTAGATTGAAATATTATTGACAATCACTGCCTCATCAAGTCACCATGAATACGTGTAGTATCTAATAGTGTTAATTTCACTGCACTTGGAAGATTACACACGAGAGCCACACCTGTGTACAAGTAGCAAGAGTGTACACGATGCTGTAACCTACAAAATTCATGAAGGGGTACTTTATAACCAAGTTCCATCAAAAAAATTATCAAAAATCTCATAATATTTGAAGTAAGTTTACTATTTTGTACTGGTCTACATGCTCAGCCATCCTGTGCTGCATGTATCATGCAGGCCATTGGTTGGACACTCCTAATTTAGTCCCTGTTCCTTCCTCTGAACACTAAAGTTGCACCTGTGGTTGTAAGCTCAGCTCCTCTGGGCATGCTCAGGTACAAGGCCTTCTAACTGGGAATCTATAGCAACTGAGAAGACACTCACAGCTTTGTTAAATAAAAGTCGAGCCACATTGGTCTCATGGAGTTGCGGTCACCTGGTGTTTCTGCAGTAGCATTTGCCACAGAGCAGGTGACAGAGATGGCAATGAGAAGTGAACTGATTTTCTTCATTAAACTCCAGGTAGTCAGAAGATAATATGGTCAAAGAGCAAGATTGGGTCACAAATGAAGCATAAATTACAGGGCATATTTTGGGGTGAAAGTAGTTTGAAAGTTAGTTTGATTCTCCCTTTATTCTCCCCATTGAAAGAGCACCCAAAGATAAGCACCTACTTCCAAGGCAGAATATCAAATAGACATTTTCTAGAAAAAGTAATCTGTGGTGCTGTGGACACAAGGACACCAGGTTCAGTGAAAGGAAGGGTGAGATGAGGGACTTAAAACATGAGAGTGAGGTGGAGTTTGCAAATAAATAGTAGAAGCACAGAATAGAATTAACAGTTGGCTTCCATATGATCTCAGCCTGGTGTCTTCTCCCTTGGCTCTCCTTGCATAATTGTTTCAGATAATTGTTCTCTGGAAAAGCTAACATTCTGAGACAAAGGACTTATACAGTGAGTGTTAATCCAGTGAGAAGGACAGCTTCCTGCCCAAACACACACAGGTGAGATCCCAATCCAAGAACATAGAATTTGCAACAAGCCTCCATCTTAAATATGAACAGCCAATAAAGGACCAACAGGCAGGTGTGAGAGACAAATGCTCATGGTGGCTCATCCCTGTCAGCCAATGTCGGGAATCAGCCTGAGCCTCCGCCAACACATGGCGGGATCAGGCAGCGTGGTGTATATACACAAAGGAATACTTCGGGATACGCTATCCAGGCTTAAATGAGAATATTCTGTCATTTTTGAAAAGGTTGAACCAGAGAGACATTATATTTTAGCAAAATAAAGTGGGGACAGAAAAACAAATACCACAAGATCTCACTTATAGGTATAATCTATACAGTAAACTCAGAGAATCAGAAAGTAGGTCGATGATTATTATCAGGAGCTTGAGGGAGGAAAGGGAATTGAAGAGATGTTGATCAATGAATACAAAATCTGTTTGGCAGGAGGAATAACTTCAAGATATTTGTTGTATGACATGATGACTATATTTAATAACAATATATTGTATTTTAAAAACTGTTGAAAGTAGACTTTTAGTGTTCTCATTACAAAAATTAAGCATATGAGGTAAGTGTTCATTATTAGCTCAACTGAGCAATTTTGCAACAACTAGGTATTTTGAAACATTAAACTGTATACCATAAATTCATATAATTTTTATCAATTTAAAAAATTTTACAAAATAACTAATTAGAAATGAAGACATACAGAAATGGAAGCTGATAAAAACGGACATGACTTTTTAAATATAAATGTATGAGGGTGACTGGTATTATATTATTTCATCCATAGAGCAATATATTTATACCACTCATGAAAAATAGCATTAAGAAAATGCAAAAATCCAATTAAATTAATGACTGAACTAGAATTATGACAGCAAGATAAAATATTTACATTATGAGTGAACTATAACATAAACAGAACATCTAAGAAAGTATAAAAGTATAAAAATAACAAGAAAAAAAGAAATACAAAGAAAATTGATTAAAAATCTTTAAGAATTAATATAAAACATTACACTATTCAGTGAAAAATCTTCCCACATTAAGGATTATAGAAAATTGAGGATCGATAACCATAAATGGATTAGAATTTTCAAAGATGATCCCAGTATCTCCCTTCCCACATGGTCTTTTGGAACTGAACTTGAAACGATTCCTACTTAGAGGTGAGATACACCTTTCTCCCATGCATGTGGGTGAGCTCGCAACTTGCTGAGAACTATCAGAATGTGGGAGAAGCCACATCACAGATCTGTCAGATTAGCTCAGAAGAGGAAGTGCAGAATCTTCCTTCATCACTGAAATACTCACTGCTAGACTGCTGAGCCCCAGGGAAAGAATCTGACTACTCTGAAGCCTGTATATGCTGGGAAGGCTGAGTCATATGGAACATTTCGCAGGTAGGTGCCCATATGACAGCCACAGTCAGTGAGTCTTCCCAAACCAGGATTTGTTGTAATTAGTGGCTTTTTGCCTTGCTCTTATGTTTCAGGCTGATGGAATGGACAGGTGTTCTGATCTTGAACTTATTTAAATTCCCCCCACCTCTTTCTTACCTAAATTACTATATTATCTCCTTAATACCCCTTTCATTCATGGTGGCTTTGAACTAACCCAGACAGGTATACTACCCCTTTCTGGATTAAGGGAATTTATTGCTTTCAAGAATATTTCCACCACTGTTAATAGTATCATTAATTTGTGATGAAATTTTAAAATTCTTTTTATACATCTACTGAGGTAATCATATGATTTTTTTTCCTTATTGTTACTTCAGTGAATTATGTTAACTAACTTTAAAATGTAAAATATATCTTTAACACTAGAACAAATCTCCTTTGCTCAGGATATATTTGTTCAATAACATTTTGTTTAAGATTTTTACATCTCTATTCAGCAAAATAATTAACATGGAACTTTTTTATTATTCAATTAAATTGTGATATCTATATTATATTGACCTTCAAAATAGGATGACAATTATTCTATTTCCATTTTTTTGAAAATGATAGTCTGCATTAGTGGTGTTAATTTGATTTTCAATGTTTGAAAAATTCACTAGTAAAAGTTATCTATCTGTAAATTTATTTAATTATGTATTTAAACTAAAAACTCACTTTGGTTATTTGGAACTATTCAAATTTTCTGTTTCTTCTAGAGTCAGTGTTGGTATTAGTTTTCTAAGAATTTATTATTTTATCTAAATTTTATAATTTACTGACTAGAATAATTCACAATGACTTATTATTATCTATTAATATTAGCTTATAGGATCTTAAAGTAAGGTCCATATGTTAAATTATTAATAATAGTAATTCATGACAAATCTGTCTCTCTCTCAGCAAACCTCATGGCTCTTAGTAATTTATCAATTTCTTAAGGCTTTTTAAAGTATCAGTTTTTTGGGGGGGGGGTTTGGCTGGGGCCTGGGTTTGAACCTGCTACTTCCAGTATATGGGGCCGGCACCCTACCCCTTTGAGCCACAGGTGCCGCTGTAAAGTATCTGTTTTTGATCTTTTTATTTGATTTTACTTAACTCATTTCTGCTTTTTTTTCTGTATTATTTCCTTGTATCTACTTTCTGAGAGTTTAGTTTGTTCTTCTTTTTCTAATGTCTTTAAACAGCTATTTAGATAATTGGTTAAAATACTGTTCTAACATATTTATTAAGGGTACAAAACTGCTTTAATCCCAGTCTTAGCTTCATCCTATAGTTTGATATATTTTATTGTTGTGATCTTATAATTACAAATATGTTCTTATTTACAGCATGATTATTTACTTAATTTACATCAAAATCCATTTCTTGAATGAATAAATGAAAATAATTACTAAGATAGAAAAATGGCCATATTTATAATTAAAATGTTAGTGATATTATTGTAACAAATAAAAGTAGTAAATAATATTGCATACTATTTGCTAGCATTATTCTATATATTATTAGAGATGTTAGTTTACTTATCCACATAACATCTGTATAATTTTATCAGCTAACAAATGTCAATTTTATATACAATTCTGAGTAGTCTGGTTGTTAAATGCATTCTTGTTCATAATACTATACTACTAATGAATAGAGGTGTTCTTGAAATTAAAGCTTCATTTTTATTACCAGAAATTCAATAGATGATTATTCAACTTGGTGTTTCTGAAACGAAGAAAGGTAGACTACCTTCCATAGAATTATTATGGTTACTACCAAAGGAAGTCTAAAATTAAACACCTGTGTCTAGGAAGTAGAATAAGCAAATAGGTACATTTAGAATTAGGACTATTATTGATTAAAAGGCTCTTAATAATATTTTATCTTAAGGTGATGTTTAATAACTTTAAAAATTACTAATTAAAACTTATTGATATTATTACTGACTTCAATTCTTCTTCCTAAACTATTGAAATGATAACTGTTTATCATTACAATCTTTTTTCCTCTGTATTGATTTCAGCTTGCTGAGAGCAGTATTTGCATTTGGAGTCTTTATTTAATACTTCCAAGATATTTCACTTTGTCTTTTCTATTTATTCTTCTGTCTTCAAATATTTCTATCACTAATTATTATTATGGAGTATCATTTGTGCATCATTGTCTGCTAATTGTATCCTCCAATGTTTAATTAACATTTTATAAATGTCTACAAGAATTGACTAAGGGCCTCGCCATTTTAAACATTTTGTATCACATACACTTTTTAAAAATATAAATTTAAAAAATACTTAAACACTGTTTTGAGGTTTTCACGTGTGATAAATTTATTCTTTTAAAGTATACTTTTCAGTGACTTCTAGTATAGTCACAAGAATGTACAACCATTATCATTGTCCATATGCAAAAGAATGAATTTGAGCCACAATATCACACCACGGAGAAAACAAACTCAAAATAGATTGAAGACTTAAATGTAAAAGCTAATATTGTAAAAGGCTTAGAATGAAACATGGTGATAATTCATTATGACCTTAGATTAAGCAATGGTTTCTTAAAGATGATGTGAAAGGCACAAATAATTGAAGAAAAAAAGAAATTGAACCTCATCAAAGTTTTTAAAATGTACCAAAGAAAGCCACTATCAAGAAAGTGAAAAGACAACCCACAGAATGGAGAATATTCTGCAAATAATATACCTATTAACAGTTTAATATATACAGAAAATATAAAGAACTCTTACACGTCAACATTAAAAATTGGGAAACATTTGAATAGACACTTTGACAAAGGACTCATACAAACAATGATTATGCACATGAAGAAAGGCTCAACATCATCAGTTATTAAAAAAATGAAAATCAAAGTGTGAGACACAACTTCAGACACATCAGAATGGCCATTGAAAAAAGGGAAAATAAGTACCCTTAAGTATGTAAAGAAACTGGAACATATATTCTTTCAAAAAGTTTCTGTTCATGTTTTTTGTCTACATTTTTATGGGCTTGCTTGATTTTTTATTGCTGATTTGCTTGAGTTCTTTACAGATTCTGGTTATCAGTCCTTCATTAGATGTATACCAAGTGAACATTTTCTCCCATTCTGCAGACTGTCTATTTGCTTTATTGATTTTGTTCTGGTCTGGGCAGCAGCCTTTAATGTAATCAAGTCCCATTTGTTAATTTTTGTTGCTGCTGTGGTTGCCTTTGGGATCTCCTTCATAAATTCTCTGCCTAGGCTGATGTCTATGAGAGTTTTTACAACATTCTCTTGTAAAATTCTGATAGTTTCCTGCCTTAGGTTTAAGTCTGCTTTACATTGTGAATTAATTTTTTGTGGATCCTGTTTCTTCAGTCTCCCACATGCACCTATCCAGTTTTCCCAACATGATTTATTGAACAGGGATTATTTTTGCACATTTTGTAATAAAACTCAATGGAAAGCCAGCAGGTGGCAGGGGGAAAAGGAGAGGAGTAAATGCACACCTAACAGGTGCAATGCACACTATCCGGATAACAGGGACACTTACAACTTTCACTCAAATTTTATAACAGTGGTTCATGGAACCAAACAGTTTTATCCCCATAATATTCCAAAATTTAAAAAAAAAGAAAGAATCTGGAACCCTCTGATATTGCTCATGGAACTGTAAAATGGTGCAACCATTCTTTAAGTTGGCTTGGTAATTTCTAACAAGTTAAACATAAAGTTATTATACGACAGAGTAATTTCATTCCCAGCAACACCCTCATGAACCAAAGGTATTCTTATCTTTCTGCTCTGCCATTCTCAAGTGTGTGGTTGTGTCTTAGTTAAGGTGCCAGCATGTGGCAGCATCTCTAGGTGTCACCCAGAGGTACAACCAATCTAGCAAAGAACAGAGGCATTTGTTCTCGTGACATTTATTTGATTAGCAAAGGAAAGCCTTTTCCGTCTTCCACTGTAGACTTCTCAGATCCCACTGGCCGGGGAATCCATTAGAATCCATTACTTTTCCTTCAATGAAAAGGAGGTGGCTGTGATAATAAATGTCTCATATATCCAGCCCCTTTAGTGGCAAATGAACTCTACAGGCAGCTAAAAGGTTGTGTCTGACTATGTGCATGTGTGTGTATGTACATATCACTACTGTGTAGCCAGTAATGATGTCAGTCACAATGTAATGCAAGTATTTATTTCTACAATTCTACAAAACCTTAGATATCCTCTAGAATTGACCTTACATATCCTACAGTCCTCATCTGACAGCCGAGAAACTAATATGTAGAATAATAAATGCCTTGCCCAAGCTGATGAGAACTCTTAACATTAAGCAAGAATATACTTCCACTGAACTCTGTTGTTTCCTGGACCTGAAAAAAGAAAATCTATATTTAAGACCAAATTTCCCCAAAGGGCAAGAAAGTACTTATTTACATTATCCTATTATTAAACTCCTATGACTGTTAGCATTGTCAGTAGTAGTTTTGAAAACTGGCAATAAATAAAATAAATAATAAATTAAACCTTAATCATAAAATTATATGCAAGTCTTATTTTTCCACTCATTATATTTTAAAATGACTTTTTCACATAAGGTGGTTGAATAAATGATACTAAACATAGTCTTTTGGGGGACTGGAGTAGGATTTTGGTACCTTAGAATCAAGGGGGAAGAACACAAAAACTCAGATACCCAGTTATCAAGAGTTTTATTTTGTTTGTTTGATATCTGATTTAAAGACGAAAACTTTCACATTTAGACCAATATTCATGTTCTAAATATCTGCATGTTTGTAATCATACTGATCTAGCATTATTCAAATCATAAAAGAAATGATAATAGAAACCATTAAGTAATCAATCTTTTTAGTATAAAATGAGTATAACCATAATAGTTTTTCATGAGTATCTGAGATTCTCTCTGTTCTCCCTGGAAATTCCTTGCTAATAGAACATTTCTTGTATGTGTAAAAATATATTACTTGCTGGTAATCAGCTGTAAGAGGTAAGCTCTTAATGAATCATTTTCATACCTAGAGTAAAGATGAAGCCTGAGCATTTCAGGATAGAGTTTTAGGTTTATGCTTAGTCTATTTTTAATGCGGATCACAAATGTAATGCATTGTTGGTGTCATAAAAATAGGTCATCCTCCCTGCGAGGGCCTTCCTTCTGTATTACAATCAGTTAAGCTTAAAGGTTAAAAAAAAAAAAAAAAGCTGCCTAAGACTGACCTTGTTTAGGTGTGTGGTTGACCAAATGAGCATAAAAGGACAAAAAAATTTATCCTCATTTCTTCATTACATCATTTCAACATGTACTGTTACTTCTTTCATTATTTTGTCATTCGTACCCTCAAAGTGCACTAGGATGTTTTATTCTAGAACTATAGAGATTAAGAAAAAATAAGAAAAGCATACAAAAATGACTGTGTGTCTTCAACTAGCTCATGGTTACATAGTGAGATCTTCAGGCTGCAATGGGAATGGGCTAAGAAAAAGAAGGGGCAGATTCAGGATGGCAGCAGAAAACAGGTGGAAATCAAAGAAAGCTTCCTGGATAAAATGATATCTGAATGTGATTTGTGTGTGAGGTAGAGAAGGGTAGGAAAGAGTCTTGGCCAAAAAAAAAAAAAAAAAAAAAAAAAAGCAGATATAAAACAGTCCCTTGTATATGGGGAAACATAAGCAATCCCACTGGCCAAAGGATTACGCTCTCCTACACCTGGCCACAAATGCAGCCCCTTTCTGACAACAAGTTAGGCTACATTTGGGATTACCATTCTAAATAATCCCTTATAAATACTACTTATTGCTGAAAGATCCAAAAATACCACCTGAGAAGAATAGATTGAAAAATATAGAGGGGGGCATGTTTTGGAAAGTTTATCTGCACAAGAGAAGACATGTGCCATCCTCAGTGTGATGTTCTCCAAAGCCTGGGAAGGGATTAAATAAGAGCGAGTGTGGGCAGGACAGAGAATTCAGAAACAAGAGAGCAAGGTACAGAGAAGCTCCACTGAGTAAGTAGGTACAGGTCCAGGCCATGAGAGGAAGAGGATGTGCTCTTGCTGGCACGCTGGGTCCCTTTTTTTAAATTATTGAATTATTATTTTATTATTTTTTTTTGATATAGTGCTGCTTCTGCACAGTCTGGAGAATAGTTTTTAAAGGACAGTATTGATATTGACAGAGAACGAGCCATTGACACATACTCCTGGATGGTAATGAACCTAGTAAGGTGCCTTGAGAATAAACCCTGCCACAATGGGTGGATATCTAGATGATGCCAAAAGACTTTTCGAAATCTTTCCAATAACCCATGTCACTTTGGTCAAGATCTTAGCGAGCTCTGTTACACTTCATAGGTCACTTGAGACAACATATGAAGGTGTTTTTCCTGCTAAAAGCCATTAAGTGGTTCTTTCTCCTTCACTTTCTCCCCTGCCATCTCTTCTTCCCCTTTTATTTCTCTTCCTCCTCCTTTGTCCAAATGGTTTGGGAGAGCAGCAGTCAGCTTTCAAATAGAATAGAATGAAGTCAGGAAAAGTCTTATCCAGAATGCTGGGAGAATGGGGACCGAACAGCCCATTCTTGACAAAGGAAAGCACCCCCAGAAAAAGTGGAAAGCTAAAAAATAAGCTGAGCGAGTTGGAAAAAAGAAAAGTCAGCTAGTTTACATTTAAACTAGCCATTTATAGCAATCTTCTTGCTTTTTCTGAAATTCTAGCCTATTGGGGATACAGATTACAAACACCCTGCTGGATCTAAGTAGAGTAATGGCCATAGAAGAGACTATGGCAAGTCCTAGAAAAGATACATCTTCTAGGGCATTTCCTGCCCATTAAACAGGCAAAGCAGATACCTACTGTGGAGATTTGCATTTGCCTGGGGCAGAGATCAAGGGAGTAGTTTCAGCTCTGAGATATGGGCATAAGAGCTTGTACCCCTGATAGCAGAGGAGAATCCTCTGTGGTGATGATGGGAGGAAAATACCTCCCTCCCACCAATCCCTTAGAGGAGATTAATGCTGGTAGCATTGCACTCTACAGAAAACTAGTGGAGCTTAACACCTTCCTAGAAATCTGTGTGTGTGACCTCAAGCAGGAGGCTCAGATTTCAGATTATTGAAGGAGTTGATATGACCAAACTGAGAAACTACTGAACTCTTTGTTCCCTCCCTTAGCTTACCCTCTAAGCAAATAGACTTCAATAAAATCAAAGTGGAGCAAACACTCTGGGCCATCCCCAGAATCCCATGATGGGCAATAGACCCGAGCTCCAACCTTTAATTCTACTCTATGTCTCTTGTCTTTCTTTACCATTACTTCTAACTTTATATTTCTTCAGTCGGTCACCGCCAGTTTCCACTGGTCTCATTGGACACTACTCTCAGCACAGGCCCCAACACAGAATACCCTGCCACTCAGGTACCTTCCACTGCCTTTGAGTTGTGAGCTCCAGGAAAAGCAGAGGTCTGAGTGGCAAGTTAAATTGGTTCAGAAAATGATGCAAAATAATAGGATGAAGAAGTAATGATAGTAGGAAAAGTGAGAAAAAAACAAAAAAAGTGCAGTTATTTCTTATTATAAACAATATATATTTTCATAATACACAGCATCCAAGTCAAGAAAATTTATATATGTAAATGCACACAAACACAGAAACACACTAATAGTTATCCAAAATAGAATAGATTAGTCCAAAGTCTATTAGGCTTTCCTCTACACATTTTTTTTTCACTGAACTCCTCATACACATACAATTTATGTTTTGCTGTATGAATGAGGAATAGAAGGAAAGCACTTAGCACACCATTCCTAGAACATGGAGGCATTACAGAGGTGTTCTCTCTGACCGGCATTTCTCTCTGTCCAACCTCCCAGTTTACATGAAATTGCCAATTTGATCCTCAGAAGAATTGGATGAAGTTGCTTTGGTGATAGTCCCATTTTTAGATATGATGAAACTGAAGAATGGAGAATTTAAGTGACTTTCCCTTATGACACACTGTAGGCTCACGAAGGAGTCAGAACACCAAGCCAAGCAGTCGGTGTCCACATTCAGAGCTCATAACCTCTGCACTATTTGGGGGGATTGTTACAAATATTATAGATGCTAAAGCTATGATGTCTTTGGTTGTGTTTTCCTTCCTAAAAATGTTAACTCTTTGTAGGATCACAGCAGGTCCCTTTTCTCCAGGCAGCTATCCCTCTACTGAGGATGCAGCTTTGTGAGACCATCACCCATTTGTCACCTACAGTCCCTCTGACCCCAGTTAGGAGGAGTGAGGTAGGATGAGAGTGGGTATTGTGCCCCATCTAGTTCTCATATGTTCACTGACCCATTAGGTGATGTGTGGGACTCAGTCCACGGACACAGCACAGGAAAAGACCCCCTCTGCATCTGTGTGCTGTGGAACTGAAAGATTTTATTTAATCACTGTGCAATGAGCTTCTCAAGAGCTGCCAGGTCTTTTCCAGTTTGTCAGTTATAAAAATGCTTTACCTATTTGATCTGAAATAAAACTCAATAGAATTCTGAAAGGTATATATTATCCTGGTAAGTTCACAGAGAATGAAACTGAGGCCCTTATACAGTAACATGCCCAAATTTGGGTAGAAAACAAGAGTCTGGGTTTAAAGCACATTTGCCTGTAGCCTTTCTGTCCTTCCACTGTGACTGCCGTCCATAGCGTGAGCACAGCACTATGACAGTCCTTAGTGTGGAGACAGGACCACAAACTGTGACCCTCACTCTCACTGAATATAAAACAGCAATGAATAAAATTAAATCCATGAAAATGCAAACAATCGTTTAAGAGTCATCTAACGTAGAAACGATACGGACTGGAGAGGCTTTTGTGGCAACTCAGAGTTTATCCTCAACTGCAAAATTCACTGTTCAAAATAACTCAAGCCAAGCACTGTGTTGGGTGCCTGTAGTCCCAGCTATGCTGGAGGCTGAGGCAAGAGCATCTTTTGAGTCCAAGAGTTAGAGGTTGCTGTGAACTGTTACGCCATAGCACTCTACCCAAGGTGACTGAGGGAGACTTTGTCTCAAACAAACAAATAAAAAACAGGAATCCTTTTAATTTAACAAAACCCCTCCATCAAATTAGAAGCTGTACTTCACCTCCTCTAATTCAGCCAGCACAATGGGCCTCACTGGCCGATCCCTACACTAGCACAGCAAGAGCATCACCAGAAACACTTTATAAATGGGTGCTCTGGCTCCACCCCAGTTGCACTGGATTGGAACCTCCACAGTGAGACCCAGCTGTTTCACGTGCATTCCGGGTGATTCTAAGACATGCTCAAGTGTGAGAACCACTGACTAGTAGAGGAGTCTGCAAGATATTTTGTTAAAGGGCTAGATTTGCACAGTTTAGTTCTTGAGAGCCAGAGCCATGCGGGACTCTGCTGTGGTGGTGGGAAAGACGCAAAAACTTTCTTCAGAGACACTGAGATTTACATTTTAAATAATTTTCATCATTCATTTTCATAATATTTTCAAAAAATGCTATTTTATATTCTTTTTTTTTGAGACAGAGTCTCACTTTTTACTCTCAATAGAGTGTTCTAAAATCACAGCTCACAGCAACCTCAAACTCTTGGGCTTAAGCAATTCTCTTGCCTCAGACTCCCTAGTAGCTGGGGCTACAGGTGCCCACCAATGCCTGGCTACTTTTTTTTTAGAGACGGAGTCTCACTCTTGCTCAGGTTGGTCTTAAACCCAGAAGATCCACCCGCCTTGGCCTGGAAGAGTCCTAGGATTATAGGCGTGAGCCACCACAACTGGTTCCAAAATTCTATCTTAGTTTTAACTATTAAAACGTGTAAGAAGCATTTTTAGCTTTTGGGTTGCCCCCAAAGAAGTGTCAAGCTGCATTTGACTCAGGTTTTGTTGCTGACTCCTGCTGTCTTGTCTAGAAACAGCCTGGGCTTTTGTGCCAGAGGGGTCTTTACAGAACTCTCAGCTCTTCCATGCACACATTGGTTCTGAACCTTTGGAGCCAGCCTTAGTTATGTCCCCTATCAAATAGAGTTAATGATACTATCTCATAGTGATACGGGGTTCACCTGTTCAAGAGTGGACAGGGATACCCCTTCTCCCCATTTTCTAGGCCTGGCTAAACTCAGAAATCAGTCTCATCACAGATCCCATCTCTAGGCACAAACAGGCTCTTCCCAGGCTGTAACATCTTGGCAGTTCCACCTGCAGTAAGGAGCACACATCCTAAGGTTCTCAGCCTTCCTAATGCCGCAACCCTTTAATACAGTTTCTGTGGGTCATGATCTACAGGTTGAGAACCCCTGCTAAGGCCTGAGGCAAGGACCACATTCCTTTGCTAATTTTAAGGATTATCTTCCGCTCACAGACCTCTGGCCAATTGTTACATACTTCCCCTAACCCCCATCCACAGGATAATAACAGCAGTTTTAAACCCTTAGACCAGTGGGGGTCTCAACCTGTGGGTAGTGACCCACAGGAACTGTATTAAAGGCATTAGAAAGGTTGAGAACCACTGCCCTGGACAGAAGACAGGAGGAGGAGCCACCACCTGGGCCTCACCCACATTTACAGAAGGTTCTGTTTCCCCTTTTTCCTATCGCTTTTATCTTTCAATAAACTCTGTCTTTCGCTTATTTGATGGTCCATGGTTTCATTCTTCAAACCTGACGCCAAGGATCAGAAATTCTGGCTACAGTAGGATTGTTGTGACACAGTATGTGCAAAACAACTGTCACAAAGTAGGTCCTCAATACAGATGGGTCCTGTCCAGAGTTTTCACAATCCTTCCTTTCCCAAGTAAAATTCTAAACCTTACCTTCTACAAAAATAAAATGTGTTCTCATGGCATTACCTTCCTCTCGAACATAGTTACTCTTGGAATATCTTCTCCCTAACAAGGGATCTGGGAAGAATGCCCTTTCACACCCAGCACTCTGCCTTCCCTCAGAAGGCTGCTGTCTGAACAGAAGCTTACAGGCTTGGGTATCCATGCCAGATGCAGGCCTCCGATTATAACTTCTTTAATGGAGACAAAGATGATAACAGATGGTTCCAATTAGGCAACAGCAGGAGTAAAGCTTTTCTTCTCTCCCTTCAAACCACAACTAAGCAGACTGGGTCAGAAGCAAACAGGTTTGCATTTGAAATGGATTATCTGTGGATTATTTTCCACACCTGCAAATAAGGCTGAGGATGGGCTGGCCACCCTTGTTGAAAGTAAAGAACAGGGCATTCAGCAGAGCACCTGGGCAAACAGAAGTGCCCCCAAATCTGTATACTGCTTGACTGGCTATTCATCTGGCAAAGGAAAAATATCCTGGTGATTTGTTAATTACGACAGGCCCAGCCCTTGGCAACACTGTGAATGTAGCAAAGTGCATCTTCCATATTCTCATCTGCAGTGTGTATGTCACCTGTTTTAAGCAACTTCTATTAAATCAGGAGTCAGGAAAAATGAGTCCTTTGAAATAACTGAACTGTTTATTCATTTTACAGCTTGACATATGTTTAAATGATTAGACCCCTTTTGCAAAAAAGGTTTACAAATGATGAACTGTACCAAAAGCAGAGGCTAACACCACACAGAGGGTGCATTTGCTGTGTGGCCCTGAACAAGTAACTTAGTTATAGGGAATTCTCCTCATTTTAAAAAGGAATAATGGTAACACATGGGTGGGTGAAGTGAAATGGGACTGGAACGTGCCCAGGAAGAGTTGCAGCCAGCCTAGGGGCAGGAGTCGGCTCCCGGGCCTCCTGGAGTGCAAGGGACACACTCCCCAATCCCACCTTCTGTGAGGACACATGGGTAGCTCAAAATCAGCCACATGAAAGTATTTATACACAAACCCTAAAACTCAGGGGTTTTGACCTTCTTCATTTGTTCATTCATTGAGAACTGATTCTTAAGCATTTATTAGTGCACCATGGCACCCTGTCCAAATCATGGCCCCGGGTCTCTCCCTAGACTTTACTCCTCAAAAGAAAGATATTGGGCTAGGAGTTGTGGCGGGCGCCTGTGGTCCCAGCTACTTGGGAGGTGGAGGCAGGAGACTCGCTTGAGCCCAGGAGTTGGAGGTTGCTATGAGCTGTGATGCAATGGCACTCTACCCAGGGGGATAGCTTGAGGCTCCATCTCAAAAAAAAAAAAAAAAG
>CAUYQV010062587.1:0-28658 GCA_963574575.1 Galagoides demidoff
TATTTCTATTGTCTATAAGACTTGGCGTGATCTGCTTTTTTTTTTAGAAATTATTTTTTACTTTTATTTATATATATTAGTCATCTTTTTTTAGACTTTGGTAAAAACATAATAAGGAAAAAAAATTTTATTTGCTATTTGTAATTTGTCTTGTGTATTCTGTAATTTTTCTATTTTTAGTAGAGACAAGGTTCTACTCTTACTCAGGCTGGTCTCAAACTCCTGAACTCAAGCAATCCTCCTGCCTCAGGCTCCCAGAGTGCTAAAATTAAAGACAAGAGCCACTGGCCCATATGAGAACATTTTCAAACGAGAAGACAGAAATGAGGATTGATGATAAGAGACACCAACACAGCTGACAAATTAGTATCTGTATTTGAGTCATTATTGTTAGACTTAACAATGCAAAAAACTTAATCAGCAATGTGGAAGAAAATGATGAAAAAGTTTCCCTAGGGGGAAATAGGAATAGACAAAAAGCCAGCTCCAGCTGAGGACTGATCTTGGAGAATCAGCCTGTAAATCAAAGGTCTTCCCTGAGGGACAGTGCAGAATGCATTTAACAGTAAAGTGAACTTCACATATAATCTAAACCATCATTCCAGGTATGTATTTTTTTAAAACCACACATTTGCTAATGAGTGCTTATCACATTCTTTGTATTCTATTATGAAAATAGATTTTCACTTTGAGAAGATAAACAATTTTGACAATAAAAAGTTTGATGTAATATTTTTAGAGATGGGATCTTGCTGTGTTGTCCAGGCTGACCTGGAACTCCTGGGCTCAGAATGACTGGGCTCACATAATCCTCCCATCTCAAACTCCTGAGTAGCTTGGACTATAGGCATGTGCTACTATGCCTGGCTCCAAATTTATTTTGATTCAGTCAAAAGATGGGATGGGTGTGAGAGTAGAAATTCATTTTAAAAAAGTAATTTATTACATGTTAAGTGAAACAAGCAAGATGTAGATCAGGATGGTGTGCTACCTTTAGCACAAGAAAGAAGAGGAATTAAGAAAATAGGCAGATAGAGAGATGATAGACAAAATATGATCTTTTTTTCAATAAGAAATCTTGGAAAGATAATCAGAACTTAAAAAATGGCCACTGAGATTGGGCAGGGTGGCTCATGCCTGTAATCCCAGTACTTGGAAAGGCTGAGACAGGACATTGCTAGAGGATAGGAGTTTGAAACCACCTTGGGCAATATAGGCAGACTCTGTCTCTGAAAAAAAAAAAAAAATCACTTTAGCACAGGAGTTCAGGGCTGCAGGGAGCCATGATCCCCGCAGTCATTGCACTCCAACCAGGGAGACAAAGATCAAGAGGGGAAAATAGCATGGAAGAGGTAGACAGGAAGGGATCTGTTAGATATAATTTTGATTCTTGAACCATGTGAATGTTTTAATATAGTATTAATAGTTTTAATGTGGGATTAATCTTTTTCAAACAGCAAAACCTAAAATTGAATACAAATGAAAACAAATGCCCCAAGTCTGTATGAAAATAGCAATATAAATACACTATACCTACAAAGAGAAAATAATTATTTCAAGTAACTTTTGAACACTCAGTACATTCCCGGTGGCTTTTATTTTAAGGTAAAGAATAGGAAAAAATCCCTTAAAATTTTCTCAGTAATTTTATTTCTAACAGCATTTTTTTTATTGGAGTTGGTAATCTGAAGCTACTTTACATATACTTTAGGATAAAACAAATAAATGTATTGTTATTAGAAATCAATATTTTTTAGTGGAAAAGAAGAGATGCAAATTCATAATAAAAAACGCTATGAAAATGCTCTGGGTTGCTATCATGCTGGTTTAGACCCTGTTAAAAAAGTAGAATATTAAGGTGGCGCCTGTGGCTCAAAGGAGTAGAGCGCTGACCCCATATGCTGGAGGTGGCGGGGTCAAACCCAGCCCTGGCCAAAAACTGCAAAAAAAAAAAAAGTAGAATAAAGGCTGGGTATTCTGGGTGTTGTAGGAGTGTGGTAGTCCTAGCTACTGAGGTGGGAGGATCGCATGAGCCCAGGAGTTCAAGGCTGCATGGAACTGTGATCCTGCCACTGCCCTGCAGCCTGGCAGGCACACTTGTCTTGTTCCCTCCCAATTTCAGTGAGAAGTATTTAAATATTTCATCCTCTAAGTATGATATTTGTGTTTTGCCTTTTGTAAATACCTTTTATTAGGTTAAGGAAGCTCCCTTCTTTTTTTTTTTTTTAATGCTGTAAATAGAATTTGAATTTTACCAAATGATTGTTTCCATTTATCAATGTGAGCACATAATTTTTCTCTCATGCTATGGTAAATTACATTGATTTCCACATGTAAAACCAATTTAACATTCCTGGTATAAAGCCAGCCTAGTCCTGGTGCATGCGTGTGTGCATGCATGAGTGTGTGTGTGTACCACTTTGGTTTTGTTTCCTAATATTTTCTTTTGGAAACAGAGTTTCACTATGTTACCCTTGGTAGAGTGCTGTCATGTCAGAGGTCACAGCTCACAGCAACCTCAAACTCTTGAGCTTAAGCAATTCTCTTGCCTCAGCTTCCCAAGTAGCTGGGACTACAGGCACATGCCACAATGCCCGGCTATTTTTTTGTTGTATGTGGCTGGCGCCCTAACCACAGAGCTATGGATGCCGAGCCTTGTTGCTAATATTTTCTTTAGGATTTTTTGCATCTGTGCTTAACAGTAAGGTTGACATGTTATTTTTTTTTTCTTTTAATGTCCTTTTTGGATTTTGGTATCAGGATAATGCTGATCTCATAAAATGAATTGGAAAGTGTTTCTCCTTTTTCAATTCTCTGGGAGCATTCACATTGATAAGCTACCTGGACCTGATATCTTCTTAATACATATGTAATAATTAATACAATTCTCTCCATAAATATTGGACAAATCAGATTTTCTGATTCTTTTTATGCCAATTTGGGAAGTTGTATTATTCTAGGAATTTATTTTATCTGAAGTGTCATATGTTTGCCATAAAGCCTCTTAGTATCTCTTTAAAGATTTCTTCATATTAGTAATTTGTGCCTTTATCTTTTTTCTTCATTACTCTTGCCAGAGACATAAATTTTAATATTCTTTTCAAAATCCAACTTGTGGATTTGGGATATTAATTTTCTATTAAATTTTTGCTTTTAGTTTTATAATGACCTTTCCTCTACCTTTTTGGTGTTTAATTAGTTATTTATTTTCTTACTTTTTTGAGGATGTTTATGTCATTAATTTTTAGTGTTTCTTCTTTATTAACTTATGCATTAAAGGATATATATTTCTATGAATGTCTTTTACCACATACCACAAATTTTTATACATTATAGTTTCATTATCACTTAGTTTAAAATATTTTTTAGCTTCGGTCGTTTAGCTTTTGAAAGTATTTTAGAGAATACTTTTTAAGAAAATACTTTTCTTAAGTTGCTAAATTTTTTAAATTTATCATTAGTGGGTATTGAATACTATCAGATTTTTTCCTCCAATGTGTATTAAGTTGATATGATTATTTTTTCTCTCATCTGAATGTGTATTGAACATCTTTGTGTTCCTGGATAAAATCTACTCTGTCATGATGTTGTACTCTTTTAACACATTGCTTGAAATACTTTGAATTAACTTAAAAAATAATAATCTTTTAGCCCTTGTTTTTCCCATGGTTTAAACATTTCTATAAAAGAGAAATTTTGGCCAGGCATGGTGGCTCACACCTGTAATCCCAGCCCTTGAGGCCAAGGTAAGAGGATCCCCCAGCTCAGGAGTTTGAGATCAGCCTGAGAAGAGTGAGACCCGTGTCTACTAAAAATGGAAAAATTAGCTGAGTATTGTGATGGGAACCTGTAGTCCCAACTACGTGGGAGCCTGAAGCAGTAGGATCACCTGAACCCAGGAGTTTGAGCTTGCTGTGAGCTAGGCTGAACCACGGCAAAAAAACCCAAAAAACAAAAAAACAGAACTTTTGAAAAATGAAAAAACATTCCTTCACCTCCAGAAGTCCCCTGGTACTTTTTTCAGTCAATCCCCTCTATCCCTCAAGTCCATTTCTGTTCTGATTTCTATCACTGTAGATTAGTTTGCCATTATCTTAGAACTTCGTGTAAATGTCATCATAAACATACTCTTTTATAACTGGTTCTTCTACTCAGCATATTGTTTCTGAGACTTGTCCATGCCGTTGTGTATGTCGGAAGTTCCTTCTTGCTGAGTGTGTTCTGGTCTACGAATATACCATGCTGTATCAGTTCCCCTGTTGATGGATAGTTGGACTGTTTCCAGTTCTGAGCTATTATGAATAAAGCAAGTATTCATGCATAAAGCTTTGTATGGACATGTTTTCCTTTCTCTTGGGAAATACCTAGAAGCAGAATAGCTAGGTCATAGGGTAGATGTGTAATTACATATTCTTAAGATGCTGCAAAAGGGTTTCAAAAGAAATTATAACATTTTACACTCCTACCAGCAATGCAGAGACTTCTAGTTCCAGATCTTTGCCAATATTCAGTATTCTCTAATTTTAAAATTTCAGCTATTCCAGTGAGTATATAGTGGCCCCATATTATCATTTTAATTTATAGTTCCCTGATTACTAATACTGTTGAATACTTTCTCATGTGCTTATCTGCTATTTGTATATCTTTTTTATGAGATATGTGTTCAATACTTTTGCTCATTTTAAATTGGGTTTTACTGAGCCATTTACATGTTCTATATATAAAGCTTTGGCAGATATATGTGTTACAAATATTTTCTCCCAGTCTGTGGTTTGTGGGTTTATTTTCTTAACCGTGTCTTTGGATGGGCAGAAGATTTTAATTTTAATGAGGTTTAATTTATCAATTTGTACTTTTATGGTGGTGCTCTCTGTGTACTTTTGTGGGAGTCTTTGACTACCCCATGACTGTGAAGATCTTCTCCTATGTTATCCTCTGTGCTTTGTTCTTTCAGCTTTAGGTCTGTGATTCATCTCAAATTAATTTTTATGCATGGTATAAGGTCGCTGTTGAGTTCATCTTAAAAAAAACAGTATAGCTAGTCTAGTTTTCAGCACCGTTCATTGAAGAGTTTTTCCTTTTCATAAGAAAATGCTTTGGCATCTTTGCTATAAGTCCTTTTACCATCTATTTGTAGATCTGCTTCTGGACTGTCCCATGTTGTAGCTGCCAGCTACATGTGACTATTGAAACTGGATTTAAGTTCATTAAAATTAAATTAGAATTTAGTTCCTTGGTCACACTAGCCACATTTCAAATGCTCAATAGCGATATGTGACGAGTAGCTATTGTACTGGACAACATACATATATGTAGGACAATTTTGTCGTCTTGGAAAATTCTGTTGAAAGTGCTGTTCCAGACTGTTTTACTGATTTGTTTATTGCTTCACTATCTTGTTCACTCTACCTTCATAGAAAATCTTGAAGTCAAGTACATTGTCTTCTAACTTGTTCTTTTTCAAGATTTTTTTTGGCTTTTCTAGAGCCTTTGAATTTATCCAAACATTTTAGAATCAGCTTGTCAATTTCTACAAAAATCTTACTTGGATTTTGGTTGGGATTTCATTAGATTAGGCTGATTTGGCATTATTTTTTTTAAATAAAATTTGACCCATAGTTTTCTTTCCTTATGTCTACTTCTCCAGTTTTTGATATTATAGTTATACAGGCTTCATAAAATGAGTTAGTTTCTCTTTTTTTTTAGCCTCTGTGTAAAATTAATTCAAGTATTTATTGAACAAATAGCCTGTATCTCCTCTGAGCTACAACTGCGCTAGGCCTTGGCTCTATAGTGGTAAGCAAACAGTATCTCTGATTTCTTGGAGTTCACATTCTTACAGAACCAAACACACAACAGAGAGATAGGTAAAATAATGTGAGATAGAGATAAGTAGCATGAAAAAACATGAAGCAAGAAAAGAAGGTAAGGAGGGCCTGGAGGTAGTACTTTAGATGTACGGGGCAGAGAAAGTCTCTGAGATGGCAATGCACGGAGTCCTAGAGGAAGTGAGCAGGAGAGCCATGCAGGTGTGCGGGAGAAGAGACAGTCTGGCAGAGGAAACAGTGATGAAAACATGGTTGGGGGGTGTGGCTGGGAGAAAGAGATTAAGAGAGGGAGCTGGGGCAGATCGTGCAGGGATCTACAAACTGATAGGAAACCACTGGAGGGTTAGGATTGGAGAGTTGAGTGTCTAACCTTTTTTCTTTTCTCCCACACATTGGAAGAATAAGAGTTGTCTTGGGCACATATTAAATTCCCAAACACCAACAAAAGCCGATAAACAACTCAGCTGATGAAAAGCTCTGTGCATATTTTTCACGATATTTGACACCACAGATAAGCAAAACAGGCCTGAAGTAATCTGCATAAAGCCCACAGGCTGCGGGTTGACACATATAAGGATTAGTCTGGCTATAGTGTGGAGGAGAGACTAAGGTGGCAAAATTGGATGTGGGAAGGCCAGATAGGAGACTAGGGAAATAACATAGAGGTGAGAGATTACTGGGGCTGGGGTTAGGGAGCGGCGGTGGAATTAGAAAGAAGCAATGGAAATTCTTTCAAGGCAGGGCCAGCAGAAATTGCCAGTGGACTAGATGAGGAGTTTCTCTGAGTCCTGGGTCAGGTATGTGTTGCAGTTTCATGATGAAGAGAGACAACTTTTTTGGCAGGTCACTCACATTTTTGAGGTTGCAGGTAGTGAGAAACTGAGTGGTTCTAGTTTTCTCATGGGTTTTACTTTATCCTTAGGAGATCCATTTGCCCTAGTTCTCTCTGGCTTTATATCTGGCTTCTATTCCTGACTCAGGCTAGGTATCAGATGCAAAACCTTCCGTGTACCTGTGTAAGGGTTATCTCTGCAATAAATGGGATCGAAACCATAACTAAACACCTTATTTGTAAAAAGTGAGCTGCTACCCACATTTTCATTAAAGTTAAATACTTATAGGTTTCAACTGGCTTGATCTAGCAAAAAGAAAGAAAGAAAGAAAAGAAAAAAAAGAAGTGTAAAGAATAATACTGTTCTTTTCAAATGTGCTTTGTCATGATTTATAATCTTCTGTCCCTGGTTTATATATTCTATCCCTCCCTTCTCTGTTTGAACATTTCAAAGTACTTATGTAATGACTTTTTCAGATTGCTGAACCATTTCAAGCTCCTGTTCATTCTATCTGTGGATTCTCTTTCCTGGTTAAATTTCCTTATGCATTTTATAATTTTTTTGTTTGCACCCTTATTTAATTGTAGTCATCTTTTGAAGAGTTCTAAGTGGGGCCTGAGTTGGGGAAGAATCTCTTTAAGTTAGTTTCTTTTTGTTTTGTTTTGTTGTTGAAACAGAGTCTCACTCTGTTTCCCTGGGGTTGAGTGCTGTAGCTCATAGCAACCTCAAACTCTTGGACTCAAGTGATCCTCTTGCTTCAGCTTCTGGAGTAGATGGGATTACATATAGACATCCACCACAACACCTAGCTATTTTTAGAGACAGTCTTGCTCTTGCTCAGGCTGGGTCTCGAACTCCTGAACTCAAGCCATCTGCCCACCTCAGCCTCCCAGAGTGCTAGGATATAAGTTAGTTTCTGAATGGCTTTTTCTCCGACTCTACAGAATTTTTTCACTGGGAGACAAATTTTTGATTTAATTTCTCAATGGAGCTTGGAGGTTCTGAAGCATTTGGATAATGGGAATTTGTGTCCTGAGCCATGAATCAGGATCTGGGGTTCACTGCTTCCTCCAATAACTGACTTACTGCCTGCTATGGACGCCACATCAGCAGTGGAGATTTTTATAACCTATTCACAAGAGGACAGCACTTTCCCAACTTCAGCTTCAATGCTGAGAGTTCATTTCTAGTTTCTTGCTACATAGGAAGACTGAGGGCTCACGTCCTGACATATAAGAGTTAAAACTCATGTTCTTAATGTGTTTGACCAACTCTTACTAACCACCATAGCTGTAGGTTCCTTTTCATTTCTAGTATTTTAGCTTCACTATGTATTACAGTAAAACAGTAATCCTTCATCCATCCTTTTTATGCATTTCAAGCATGAGGGTGGTGGTGGTTTTGAAGTCAGCTCAGTTTTCCATCTCAATTAGAACTCTGCTATTGTTTGCTTATTTCTCATTTTGGCTAATTTTTAAATCAGTGCAGCTTTCTTTTTATGTGTCTTACTTCTATTTCTTTATGGTCATATCTTTTTGCTTCCTATTCAGTATGCCAGTTAGAAATTTTTAGAGGATTTCAGTTGTTGCCTGTAGTCAACTATTTTCAGGGATAAATTCCTGCAGATTTCCTGCAGAAACGCTTGATACTCTTGATTTTTTTCCCTTGTTCTGTGATGTTTTTCATAGGTCTAGAGTTATGTGTCTTTCCATGAGTAAGTTAGACCTCACTTTGTCTAAGGAACGGGGTGTATGTGCTTTCCCTGACTCCATGCTCTGTTCATTGGACGCAGGTGAGCCTCCCCAAGTTGCACCTGGATGGCAGGGGGATGGCCACAGCCTAATCTGCAGAGTCTGATAAGTATTCACCCAGGAGAGTCTCTGTGGAACTGGGGGATACTGCCTTTCTTTTCCTGCTTGCTCTTTTGGTAAACTATGTGAAAACTACAAGCCACGGCATAGTAGACCAACACTACAGTTTCCTTTGACTGGACTACTTTTCTCCCAGATAGTCTTCAGATTCACTCTTTATCTCTTTTCAGATTTTGCCCAAACATCATCTTTCATTGGCACCTTCCCTAAAAATTCTTTTTATATTTGTAACCCCCTTTAATTTCAATATGCTTTATCTTCTTTCTTTTTTTTATTTCCCCCCGTAAACTTATGATCTTTCAACATATCATATTTTACTTACTTATTTCTCTGTTTTGTGTATGCAGCAATGCAAATGCCTAGAATAGTGCCTAGCACAGAGTACATGCTCAAAAAATACTTCCTGAATAGACTGAATGAAGAAATGCTTTCCCATGAGGGCTCTTCTCTCTCTTACACTCCCCCTACGGAGTTTGTCTCTGGGGACACCAACTTTTGGAATGTGTCATGCAACGCAATTCTCTGTTAGTTTCCCCTGTCTGCACAGGAGTTGTAACCCTGAATAAATATAGAGAGTTACTGATATGGGGGGATGGAGTAGGGACAGCAACTAAGAACAGTCTAGTACAGGCCCTGAATAAAAGACACCTTCTCTGGAACCACCAGCAAGATGCAATTTTGAACCACAACCTGGTCATTGATATTTTAAAACTCTTGATACATATTACTGAATTATCTTCTAAAAAGTTAATGCCAATAGGCCAGTCTCTCTTCTCTCTCCAGTATAATTATTCTTTTTTTATTTCTAATTAATACGAGGGTACACACAAGTAGGTTACAATGTTTACATTTATTAGTAAAGTCCCTGTTGTAGTTGTGTCCCTCCCGTAGGAGGTGTGCCATGTACCCTTACCTTGTGCCCATTAGGTGGGAGCACACCAATTACCCCTCTCATCTCTCGTCTTACCACTCTCTCCTCTCTTCTCCCCCCAACTTGAATTAAACTGAGTTTTTCTTTTGTGAGGACATTCATTAATTCATCTACTGGCTTCATATTAGTATTGAGTACATTGAATACTTGCTCTTCCATGCTTGTGATACTTGACTAAAAATGTTCTCCAACTCTACCCAGGTTAATACAAAAGATGTAAAGTCTCTGTCTTTTTATGGCTGAATAGTATTCCATGGTGTACATACAATGTACTACAGTTTGTTAATCCACTCCTGGGTTGAAGGGCACTTGGATTATTTCCACAGCGTGGCCATTAAAAATTGAGCTGTGATAAATAATCTAGTGCAAATGTCCTTCTGATATTTTTTTTCTTTTGAGTAGATTGCCCAGTAATGGGATTGTAGTATCAAATGGAAGATCTATTTTGAGTTCTTCGTGAATTCTCCATACTTCTTTCCACAGAGGCTGTGTGAGTTTGCAGTACAACCAACAGTGTAAAAGTGTCCCCTTCTCTCCACATCTGTGCCAGCATCTCTCTCAGCTTTGAGACTTTGTGATGTGGGCTGTTCTCACTGGGATCCAGTATCATTATTTAAACTAAACAGTGGCTACCATGCGCAGTGGATGCTTTCAGGAGGCCAACCTAAACCTTCAGTTCTTGTTTTCAAAAGTTGTCCTAAAAAGGAAAGGAGGCCCAATGATCTTTGAATCAGTTGTCTGTTGCCACAATGATGGACAATCATCACAAGATATCACTGGTAGGTTGCCATGCACTTTTAGTGTTGACTTCTCTGGGGTCAGCTGGAGGTTGGGTGGGTGGGGCTAACAAACTTGGCTGGGTTTGATTAAATACCTGGGAATCAATTGGTTGTTGGTTGGTTGATCTACCCTGATGTCAGCTTTTGCCTCTCATCCTTCTCTTCTCCCTGGCATGCTCTCTTCTTAGCAGAGCCGCAAGAGAGAGCGGTCCAGCTTCATCGTGCAAGTATTTTGCACGCACCTGCTTGCATGACATTGGGTGGGTGGTTTGATGGGTGGGTCAGACTGTCCCCCCAAAGATGGAGGTGACTGCAAAGTTACAGGGTAAAATGTATGGCTTTAGGAAGTGCTGAAGAATTGAGGCCATTTTGTGTGATCTACCACAATCTTAGAAAAAGAGTTACTGCCCATTATCGTTTAATTTTTCCTACTAAAAAAATTAGGTTGAAAGATGAGAAGAAGCTTTTTATGGATGAATATAAAAGTCTGGACAAGATAAAAATCATGATCCAACTTTCATTTAATTTAAAAAGTAATAGGGGTTGTATAACTGTTTAAGGAAAAAAGCAGACTCTATAATTATTATAATATATAGCTTTTGGAATAAAATGGAAGGACATACAAGTTCTTGGGCATATATAATTTTCCCAATTATTTGAACAAGTTGATTCTAATTTGAGCAAGTTTTAACACTAACTCAATTAGAGGTTTCAGACATAAAAAAAAAAAATCTCTCTGTAGCTGTGTTCTTCCAGTTCTAAAGATAAGAAGTTCTTAGGCTGATTGAGTCATTCCAATTCCTTCTCTGTTTACTGTTGTAGGAAAAGCAACATGTTTCCCTCTTGCCGAGATGCTCAAATTCCATCTCCAGAGGAATTAATTCCTGCCCAACCTTCCTCTCTAGAAGAGACTATTGCTCCGGTCCCATTTTCCTATAGCAATTTGCTTCCTTATTATTTTTTCACAGCACTTATAACATACTCAGGAGCTGGGTAAGGTAGTGGTGAGGAGACAACTCACATTTAAATCAGGGGCAAATCTCAATTGGAGGAGAAGAAAGTGTTATTTCACTGTCAGACCATGAGCCAGCTCCCTGAGGGCAAGGACTGCCAGTGGCCCCCATTGCCTAGCCCAGGATCCAAAATGTGATACATATTCAATAAATGGCTAATTGAATGAGGCAGTTTGCAGTAAAGGTTTGGTGCCAGGGCCCTGGAGCAGGATCCCGATGAATTCAAATCTTGGCTAGACCATTCACTATGTGACTTTGGGCAAGTTAATTAACTTCTACATATTTTTTTTCTCCAGCTCAAATTGGGGATACAAAAGTAGCTATTTCATAGGGTCATATGTGAAAAGCACAGAGTATTGTGTTTATTATAATTACCATTGCTGTTGGAAGCACTAGGGGGGAGGTGTGTGTGGAGAGGGACACACACACACACATACACACACACACACACACCTCATAGGAAGATGAAGGCAGAGGTCTACAGGGGACCTTTGGCAGAGGAAGGCCAAAGACTTCAAGCAAACCCTTGAGAGCTAAGAGACAGGAGGGCTGGAACAGGTGTTTTCTCACAGCCCTCAGAGGGAACTGACCCCCTGACCCCTGCCAGACTTGTGTAAGCCACTCCATTTGTGATTCTTTGTTACAGTAGCCCTAGCAAACTGGCTCAGAGAGGCTACAGCAATAAGCAGCCATGTCTCTCTGTGGTGACTACACACCAGCCGTGATTTCTGGCCTCTGCATCATACTCTCACTTTCCATCTCTTCTGCAAATTTCACCCTCCTGGCAAATTTTCTAATGATTATGCCAAGTCCAGGAGTCCAGGAACCAAGGGGATATTTTGTGACAGGGCATACCATTAGTCCCCAACATAAAACTCAGTGACCTTGAGCAAGTCAACTATCCTTATCTCAGATTCTCTATCTCCAAGCTAGACCAGTTGGACAAAAGTATCTGTTTCCAGCTATAAATGCAATGCTTCCTGCTGCACTGATACAGATTAGCCTGAGGTTCCAGAACTCCCTTCACTTATTCTATTAGGGACTCATCCTCTGTAAACATATGTAAGCCCTGTCTGGAATATAAGCTGTGTGTCCCTTTTTCCACACAGTGAACTTTTTTTCTAATGAGGGGACCTTTTTTCTAATCATAAAATATTTTCTCCTCAAACAATAAATTGACTTCCCACCCAGTCAGAGCCACATGGTTTGTTTTTTAGAGGTTTGGAAAGAGGTAATGACATTTTGATCTTCGGAGTTTGTGATATGTGCCATAGGAAACATCATGTTTGCCTCATGGTAACCTTTGTCCCAGGCTCACGCTGTGTTAGGCTGTGGCCTGAAGCCTTCATAGAAACAGCCCCGTAGGTGGGAAGTCACACGAACCAATGTACACTTGGTTCTACATACCAGGCATGACGAGACGAGGCTCTTGTGGTTTGTGTATTGTTCTAACAGGCATACACAAAACGTGTCACAAAGCTGTTCCTTTATTCATGGATTTGGGAGCACATACGATGCTTTTTGGATAAATATTTTTTTTCCCGGGGATTGTTTAGCATAGCAGCTGGTCAGCTTCTATGCCGTTTTATTGCTTACATCCGCGGAGAGCACGGGGAGAAAATGAATTGCTATGTGCTGCCCTAGCCTTCCGTTTGCAATAAGGAGCATACACAGCACCATACCAAAGTGAGTTTATTGACATTCCTTGAAGGTGATGTGATGGAAGAGAAAGCGAGGCCTGAGTATCACGTGACATTTCTTTTGTTGATGTGAGCAAAATCGGCCCAGTAATGTGAGCTTCTTCTGCTATTGACTAGAACAAAGACTTTTAAACAAAATCATTATAGACATTTCCTTAGGTAAATTGGAAGCTGCAGGAAGTAGGCTAATGGAACAATATTTACGCTATACACTACCTCTAGGCACCTTTTTTTTCCTACTATAACAAAGGGACTATATGTCACTAACAGGAAAATAACACTTTCTCTTTGGGACCTTATGATGCCTGGAACATCCATCCCAGATTTTTATGTTATAGTATTGCAATAGTTTTAATAATGAACACTGAAGTACATAATAATTAATAATAATAATAATAAAGCACCACATTTGTTATGTGAAGTTCTAACTACTTTCATTTGAAAGTGTTTCATCTTGACTGGGAAAATATATGTGGCAACTGAGAAATTTTCTGAACCCAAACTTTGGACACATGGTTTGACACATGGACTGACAGTAGATTGATGTAACATTAGAATTGTCCTGGAAAACTCAGCTCATTGGCTTGTCACACAAACATGCTTACTGTCAAAGGACATTTGGCGACATAGTGAAAGAAAAAAAGACTTAGCTGTTGCATAAGTAAAACTTTCCCCCTCCAAATCATATATCTCTTTCTCTTAATTTTCTTACCACTCTCCCAGCATTTTCACAGCCTCCACTTGGCTAGGAAGTGACACACGTGCAGATTCGGAATACCTCTCCTGACCCCACAGAGTCAATTTCTTTTTTCTTTTTCATCTTATTACAGAATAAAACATTCATGATATCCATGCAATGAATTCAATCCCTTGTGGCATTTTAATAAGATCTTCCAAAGTTGTTAATATAAATTTTTTCTTATTTATTGTTCTTGTCTGTCCCCTGATTGAGGGCATTACACTCTTATTAAAACTAGATCTAAAAGATCTGGTTTTAGGGAAGTTGTTGCAGTTCACCTCTATGGAAAAAACTCATGCTTTAAATTAAAAAGATATTATGGATAATAACAAGCAGATCTGCCTTACCAATTGAATTATATGACTCGGAATGTTTGACACCTTCACCTGGGGAAAATCAATGGCATAATTTTGTATATTATATTTATATGTATAGCTGTTATATTTTTTAAATCAACTTCCCATAAGAGGCAAAAAGGATCTCTGCATAACTTGTTTCTGAGCTTCTCTTTTGCTTTCCTTCCATAACTCTTTGCAAGACTGCAATGACACACGGGGGCCCTGGTAAGCAGGCTATGGTTTCTTTCAGATGACTTCGATGTCAGTATTTTTTATGGAATTTTGCACTTTTAGGAAATGCTGTTCCTATTATGCTTTGTGGGCATAATCTAGAGCCATCGCATAGGTAGTGGCAGGGGATAAGGAAAAGCTGGTTGACAAAACACTTAGGTCAAAGTTACCTCTCTAAATGTAATTTCTGAGATACCACATTCCTGTTGGGTAGAGAAGTAATTAATCTTATTAATAGATTAATTAGATGTTTATGGAAGTTGTAAATCTCCCAGTAACTGGCTGCATTTTATGAACAACTCTCTTCCTTTCCAACCTCTGCTGATAGTACTAAAAAAAGAGCTGGGAATTAATGAGTATTTACATATATATTACCAAATTCTAAAGATGAAAAATGGCCCTCTCTTAGAGATGCTATTCAAAGAGTTAGAATAAGGGATTGGTACAATGACTTACATAATCCTATGTTCTGATTTCCCAAATAAATAATAGCTCCATTGGAATCTGTTATAATTCAGATACTGAAATATGTACTGAATTTTGCATATTCCTCAAATTCTATATAACTTGCACATTTCATCCTATCTTAGTAAATATTCCTTTTGGACAATAATCTAAGGGTAAATTTCTAGAATTTACACTCCCTGATTGACAACAGATACACAGGGGTGCTGGGCATTGTAAATAATTCTGCTAAAAGAATGTTTTATTTTAGAGTGCAGGGGACACAAATAATGCACTGTTCAGACACAAACTGGCAGAAGGAGCCACAAGGCATGGCTTCATGTGAAGTTAACTTTGTCTTGCTTTTCTCACATTTCCCCCTTGTTTTAATAGATTGAAAACAACAGTGTGACATTAAAATAGTGGAGTCTCGTTAGCTCTTCTTTTCCCAGTGAAGAAAAACACTTCCATTTATGACATATTTCAGACAGCATGGATAACAAGGTTAGAAAAAATAGCAAATGACCATTATGATTGGGTTTATTTCAAATGTAATCAAGAGGTCAGGCTGTCTCTGGAGCCTGCAACTGTTTTTCTGACAACACTGAGTTTTCTGAGATATGTTTTTACTGACTGCTAAAAGAAACTGGATATTTATTTTGACACAAATCAGCGTGCCTTTGGGGTGTCCCATTTCTGCCCCAGGAGGATTGCTGCGGATGAAGGAGAAGTACCAGATTGCCCTTGGCCCCTGACAAGCACCGTCACTCTCTGCAGCTTCTTAATTAGTGTGGGCCCTGTGCATGGTCAGATGTGAAGGAACTTGAACACCATGATGAAGAAAAGAAAAGAAAGCATGATAAAACCAATATCAAAGTTAGAACAAAAAAAGGTTTGTCTGCTAAGCAAGTAATACCTGGTTTTAACAAACATCATGAGATCATCTATACATTTTTTTCCTTTGTGAAGGAGAACTGCACAAAACAGGTCTAGACTGAACAAAACAGCGCAAACCTCAGAATGTAAACGTCCTTCTTTCCTTTCTCTTATTTTCATCACCACATTCTATACGAGGCAATGGAGTTGAAGCCTCATCCTTCGTCTGTGTTAGTCAAGGTTTCCTTCTTGCACACGTGCACAAGTCTGTGCTTCTTGTGTGGCATCACTAGAGGTGCTCCCTTCCTAGACCCCTCTGAGCTGGGGTTGAGCCCGCACTCCCCACAGCCGTTGGGATGCGCTGTGGCACAGCAGAAGCAGGTGTTTCTCTTGCAGTTGTTAATTGTTGGAAGTGTCATATTTGCACCATATGTCTAGTTCCAGCTGAGGGGACTGATGCCATATGTGAATCAATGAGTTGGATGTATAAAAATTTCAGTTTTGCCACTGCTGTCCTTTGGATGGAGAGTATGCACTGGGAAAAAGTGGAGAGGGAGGAAAGCAAAGAGTTGATCAGCTCCTAGATCTGGATCTGGTTGTTGGAAATTATAAAACATGGTGGCTCTGCTCAGAAGACATGGGCGTATAAAAGCTTGGAATGCTTAATGCTCAAATTTTCCCTTAAATGATAGAAATGGAAGTAAACATTTATTACCATTTGGTCAAGTGTAGCATAACTTGCATTCTTATTTCATTGTTAGTAATGGAGGTATGTGGAGATATACACAGACCTTTAGACAGCTGTTTTTTTTTTTTTTTTTTTAATATTGCGTACAGGCTAGCAGTTCATTTAAAACAGAGGAGAGAAGCCTGCAGGTTAGATCTTAGAAGAAGGAAGTTCTTCATGCACAGCTTTTGTCAATCCTGATTTGGTTTGAAAATAAAAATCATGGAATACCAAAATCAAAAGAGAGTCGATTAAGGGAAAGGGAAGGACGGATCATCCCAGGAAGCTTGATGTCACTGGCCAGGAAAATGCCAGGCAGGGTTCCATGTCCTCACTCGAGTCCAAAGGTGCTGGTTTCTTCTACTGCTGTTAACAACTTTTCATACAACATGGAGTACGAGGGATATGGTGGAAGATCCAGTCGGTTGAAACATGTGTGTGCCCTGAATGGAGGAGAAGAGATTAGTGAGAGTGTTAAATTATTTTTTTGTGACTATTTTTATGTTATTTATTTATTTTTTTAAAAATTTCAGGTTAATTGAGGGTACCAAAAAATGAGGTTATAATGTGTACATTTGTCAGGCGTAGTTCCTGTTGCTGTTGGGTCCCTCCCACAGGTGGTGTGCCATATACACTTACATTGTGTTCATTAAGTGGGAGCACACCAATCAATCCCCTGCCTCCTGTCCTTTCCCTTCTCCCCCCACCCCTCCTCCCATCTTGAATTGAATTGAGTTTTTCTCTTGTGTGGGCATGTATTAATTCATCTACTGGGTTCATATTAATATCGAGGAGTACATTGGATACTTGATTTACATTCTTGTGATACTTTACTAAGAAGAATGTTCTCCAACTCCATCCAGGTTAATACAAAAGATGTAAAGTCTCCATCATTTTTATGGTTGGATAGTATTCCATGGTATACATATACCACAGTGTATTAATCTATTTCTGGGTTGATGGGCATTTAGGTTCTTTCCACATCTCGGCAATTATAAATTGAGCTGAGATAAAACAATCTAGTGAAAATGTCCTTATAATAAAATGGTTTTTTTCTTCTGGGTATGCCTAGTAGTGGGATTTTGAGATCAAATGGAAGGTCTATTTTGAGTTCTTAGAGTGATAATTTCAATAATACAATTGGTTCTGGATGTATCTGTGACTTAGTCTGAAGTTGGGAATTAAAAGGAAATCAAAAGTGAGCTTGACCATGGCTTAGGATCCCCACAAAACATTGCAAACTAAGAGTCATGGTCTTCCAGAATGAGTGGACCAGTTGAAGAAATGGAATGCCTGGAAATGGGTGGTTTGCCTTTGTAAGCAAACTGTACTACACTAGAACTGCACTGGCAAACCTATGATAAATGCTATAAGATCAGCCTGATTCTATTCTTGAGATATAAATTTTGATGTGGTAGGTGTAGTGGGCAGAAACACAATTAGAATTAGGGGATCATATTCCTAAGTCTTGTCATCTAGCCCTGAGTTCTGAGCCTCGGTGAACCATATATTCTGTTTAGAGGAGCTCAGATGCCCCAGAAATGTGAGATCCAGTCCTCCATTCAGGTCAGGTGTGCCCTGAGACAGTCTGACTTCCCCATGATGGTAGAACATGTGTAACTAAAGCTGGAGGGCTGTATTTCCAGGAAAAGCTGCACTTGTGAGACAGGCCGCCTGGAGCCTGGAGTGTGGTCCTTGAGCCGCTGCCCTGAGCTCTGCTCTGCTTGGTACGTGCTTCCTCTTGCAGGTGGGTGCTTGCCAACATTGGGCCTCAGAACCCAGGTCTCCCCTGCTGCGCAGCTCACAGCTGTGTGGGCCTCCTGTGGGGAGCACCAGGAGCCTGGCATACACAGATTCCCTCCCACAGAGCCTCCCATCACCTGACCAGCTGCTCCCTGCAGGAGTTCTTTGTTTTGGGGGGGGAAACTTTTGTTGATGCTGAGTCCTGTACCAAAGCAGGGAGAAAGGTGGAGGGGTGCAGCTAAAAGTTCATTTCATGCCTTTTTCTCCTGGAGGGAGTGGTGTGCTGAGATGGTGTTTTGAGACACTAACCAGCATAGAAAAGGGACACTCTCAAATCAAATCAAATCAAATCACAAAACAAACATACAAACAAACAAAACTAAACTCCCTTCATTAGCATTCTATTTGAAATATTAAGCTCTTCTTTTGCTTACAAGATCCCTACAGGACTTGTGTATTATTTCCACCTTGCTTTGAATTATACAAATCAGAGTGCCAGATTCCTGCCTAGGCTGATGCAGCACTCAGGTTATGAGGGGAAATTATTTGGGGAATGAGGAAGATGGGAAGAGGGGAGAGGGAAGGTGGACTTTCCATTACAGGGAGAATTTCGGGAAGATGCTGGTGTTTCTGTCTGCCCAGCATCCATGCCTCCTCCAGGAGACAGCCCCCTCATTGTCCTTGGGGAACCATCCCTAACCAACCTCCTTGCCCCATCCCTACCCTTCTCAAGCTCTAAGAGTGGGCACAGCACAGCAGGGAGACTGGTCTGAGATCTTAACGACCTAACTGGGAAATAACATAAAAATAGACAGAACTTAATAAAGTTCTGTCTATTATTATATGAGATTCAAAGAGGCCTATATTTACTTCAAAAGAAAATGATTGAAACATTTTACCTAAATGTGAGTATTTGTTTGAGTGAAAGGGAACCCAGTAAATTGAGTAGGATGATGATTACAATGACTCTTCTCTATGTTTAGAAAGATTGAAACTAGAACATACACTGGGCTTTGGCTTATCAAGTTAAGTGGGGCAGAATATTCCCAAGTGTGCTTTTAGAACTGGCTAAATTAGCCAGGAGCAAGATATGAGCAGACATCATCTTGGTTTTCTTCCTCAGGTCATTTTAACTGGCACTCAGGAGGGAAAATGTCATAGGAAAAAAAAAATCTCATATTTATAAATCAGTTGGGAACACATTAATTCTATAAAAGATAATTTTCTGGGCATAAATAGAAAGCATTATCAAATAGCTCCTAGTCTGAATGCCCACAATTTCTTTACTAGTTGCTTTTACTGCATTTGTCTATAGCCTTGGTTAAGTCCCTTAGGTTAAAGTCTATTAATAGCTTGTCATCCAGAATGAATAAACAATCAAATCACGACTTGATTCAGCTTTGCTCAGTGTGCCTTGGCAGTTTAACTGTAGGTTCACACCTTCCAGGTGTGATTCTGACAGCACTGGGCACCTGCTTACCTCATTCTCTTTGTAGCAAACCAAGTGCTGCCAGGTGGAACCAGGGCCTAGAAGACCTTCGTTCTGACCCTGGTCCATCAGCCGCTTATCAGTTTTATGACTCTGGGAAAGTCAAGTAATCTTTCTGAGCCTCACTTTTCTCACTTGTAAAATGGGGATAATAATACGTGCTGTGTGTACCACAGAGGGTTGTGGGGAGGACAGACGCTAGGAAACACGCAGTGCCTTATGTAACCCATGAATCATCGCTTGCACAGTAAGATAACTCTAACTCATGCAACCATGATTGCTATGATAATCTTAGGAACCATGTCATACTTAGGGAGACTTAAGTCTTTGGTCTTTTCCACATGTCCTCCTGGCAAATGAGTCTCTCTCGTCTTGTACTCGTGCAGTTGTTGCTTTGGAACTCCCCAAGGATCTTTTCAATCATGTCAAATTCCTCTCTGCGGGTGTCAATGCCGTGCTCCAGCATTTTGGGGTAATTTTGAGTTTGGATGATGCCAATCACTCTATTGTGTACCCTTCTAAACTGTGTCATCTGCACAGTGATCTTCCTTTTTTCCATGACATTGATTAAAATGTTAACCAAAGAAAGTGTGGCTCCTCTTCACTAGAAAACACTTTAAGGTCAGCTCAAAACAAGAGGCAGGGGCGGCACCTGTGGCTCAAAGGAGTAGGGCATGGGCCCCATATACCAGAGGTGGTGGGCTCAAACCCAGCCCGGGGCCAAAAAAAAAAAAAAAAAAAAGAGGCAGCAGCCATCCCTGCTCTGAGCCAGTTGCGGCCAGTTACGTAAGCTGTGTCTTCCCCTGCCAGTCTTTTCCACTGCTCAACTACAGCCTCATTTTCTTCACATTAGCCTTGCTCTCTTCCCTGACAATCTACTCATTTTCAAGTTTATCAATAATCTCTTGATCCCCAAACCCAGAAGCCCATGTTCTACCCCCAGCTCCTCAAGCTCTTTAAAGATGTTCTTTTTTTTTTTTTTTAGCTGTTGGGGAATCACAGAGGGTACAATGAGCCAGGTTGCACTGCTTGTGTTTGCTGGGTGAAGTCCCTCTATTAATACTGTCCCGCCCCAGTAGGCGTGTCACACACCATGGCCCCACACCCCTCTCCCTTCTTCCCTCTTTCCCCTCCCCCATTCCCATTCCCCTCACCATGGACTAGCATCAACTGTCCTCATATCAGAATTGAGTACATTGGATTCTTGCTTCTTCATTCTTGTGATACTTTACTGAGAAGAATGCATTTCAACTCCATGCACATTAATACAAAAGATGTAAAGTTTCCATCCTTTTTAATGGCTGAATAGTATTCCATGGTGTACATATACCACAGCTTGTTAATCCATTCCTGGGTTGGTGGGCATTTAGGCTATTTCCACATTTAGGCAATTGTAAATTGAGTTGGGATAAACAGTCTAGTGCCAAGATTTTTTTCTTCTGGGTAGATGCCTAGTAATGGGATTACAGGATCAAATGGGAGGTCTAGTTTGAGCTCTTTGAGGAGTCTCCATACTTCCTTCCAAAAGGGTTGTATTACTTTGCAGTCCCACCAGCAGTGTCAAAGTGTTCCCTTCTGTCCACATCCATGCCGGCCTCTGCAGCTTTGAGACTTTGTGATGTGGGCCGTTCTCACTGTAAAGCTGTTCTTCTTAAACATCTCCCTCCTTGGCTTCTCTCTGGTTCTTGGTGGCTGTCATTTTCTCTCCTGGGCTTCCTGAGGGCTCCCTCTAGCCCCCTTTGTAGATCCTCATCTGGTCTAAGCCCCAGCAGAGCAGGGTTTCTTACCTCTACTCTGTTGCTGTTTTGAACTTGGTAATTCTTTGCTGTGGAGGCTGCTCTGTGTGTTATGGGATATTTAGCAGTATCCTTGGTCTCTACTGAATAGACAACCATAGCACCCTTTCTCTATAACCAAAAATGTCTCCAGACATTGCTAAATACTTCCCCACTTCCCCACATTCACCTTGAGAACCAGGGCTAAGGAGTAAACGAACTGCCAACTTAACAAGGCCTCCAACTCCACCCTTGTTCTGGGCTCAGTTTACAGCTGCAGTGAAATGTGTTCACATAGGCACTTTGTTGGCAACTTTTAGGCCAGTTGGTTGCCCATGACTGATATCCTTGGCCCCACTAAGGTTCTCTTCTCTCCTTTATTCTACCTCCATACTGCCTGGGCTACCTTTACTCTGCTCCAATTTCCATGCTTCTCTTTCCTTCCAAACCCTTCCTCTGTGCCCTCTTGAGCCCTTGTTCAAAGTAAGGAAACTGTCCCACTGCCTTAAGCTCTTTCCAGATGTGGCTCCATGTCCGTCTGCAGCCCTGGGGGGGGAGGGGGTGGAGACCCCCCACAGGTCTGCATTCTGCAACGTGGAAGAGCATTCTTCTCACTCCCCCACCCCATCCATTTTAGATCACGACTTAGCAATTCTTGATCAAAAATTTACATTCCTTCAATCTCATGCTATTTAGATAATTTTCGAAAACTATAGGTTTGTCTGGCATTCTATTTTAATGAAATAGGATGGAGTACAAAACAGATTGTATTGTGGGTAATAAGGGTGAAGTGTTCTGAGGAACTTGTATTTCAGATATATACACACATACATGCAATTGAGTAGGTGTGCTTAGCCTGGGTTGTCATGTAAAGGGTATTTCCTTCTGTGAGCTATGGTTTGTTTAAAAACCTTCTTATGACTCTCCGAACTTCTGGTTAATTGCATTTATTAAAATCTCTGGCACTTGGCTTAAATCTTCCTTTCCATTTCCTGTCCTCTGTGCAGACTGTGTGGTGGCTAAGCCCACATGGATGACTGATCTAACACTGGAGGTTAGATCAGTTCCTTCACTGTGCAGACTCTAGGGATCGTCACCTCTCATATGCTTCAGCAATGCTGGGATGAAGTTTCTTCACTAGGGACTATAAAGTTATATCCTAGCAGTTTTAGGGCCCCTCAATGTCCTTCTTCATAATTCTCACACACCTTTTAGAGGACAAAGACTTGGACTGACACACAGGTTTTACTTAGCCTGGGCTATGACAGGGTTTGCTGTGACACTGGCACTCTCATCCAGGAAGCTGTTCCTTTCTGTGGAGGGGAGATCCCAGGAAGGAGAAGATCCAGGCCTCCTTTTCCCACGGTGCTGGCACACCAAGGCTGACAGTCCTGGGAGGCCCCAGGTTCCTTAAGCCTGCCTGGTGCTCCTGCCAGCTCAGGGCTGCCTGCTACCTGCTGTGGCCTGGCCAGGTCTCCCTGAACTTTGGTTCTTAAAAGTCGGAGGTTCTTTCTTTCTCTGTGCACGCAGATGACACTTGTTAGGGTCTCGGCTCTCTAGACCCTGTACCAGGGAGACTGGTGAGGAGCTATGTTTCAGGGTGCCATTTTCACTGT
Organism: Galagoides demidoff; assembly: GCA_963574575.1. Lineage (NCBI taxonomy): Eukaryota > Metazoa > Chordata > Mammalia > Primates > Galagidae > Galagoides > Galagoides demidoff. The sequence goes on from CAUYQV010062587.1 coordinate 22,934, forward strand.
TCTCTTACAGTGTTTGCTTCTCGGGTCCTCCGGTCCCCGGATGAAGTCCCTGCTGCCTGGAGGGGCTTACCGAGCAGTGGGCTTTATAAGGGTGCCTTGGCCCAGGTGTGAAAAGGTTTCCACCTTATAAGCTCTCTGTGTGGTTTAATAGCATTATGTGTATTTCAAAGCTTCCAAAGCAAATATGTAAATTATGCTCTATGTGCAACCACAGATACAAAAGCAATGACTTTTGTTTCCTAAAGAACAAAGCAGACACTCCTCAGTAGGGTCTTTTCTTTGGGGCCCACCCACCTATCTTTCTCAATTGGATCTCTGTGACAATGCTCCAGGCATATCCTCTGTGCAAGGTCCACACACTGGCAACTTCCTACTCCCAGACTAAGCTCATGCTGCCGCCAGCATGGAGATCTCCTCCCTAGTCCCTGCCTCCCAGTGCTCACCTACATCCTGATTTCTCGCAGCATCCTCTCTGGGCAACTCAGTTGCAATTAACTCTCTATTCCACATCCGCCTAGCCCTTTCTGCTAAAATGAGTCACTATCAGGCTGTCCCCCCACTGGCCTGTCACCCGTCTGCCGCAGATGCAGGCTATAATCAAGTGAGGGTGCACACTGCATTTCTCCAAAAGAAAAAAAAAACCAGAATGTTTCCAAATAACTTTATTCTTGAAATCTATCATTAAACTAGACAAATAGAAATTCTGCCTTTTTAGTCTTATTTTCTTGCCAGATTAATTAACTAGGTTCAGCTATTGGCAGAAATGCACAAAGGTGGCAGACTCTTTGAGCTGAGGATCTGCTGATCTGAGTGAGGCCAGGGCCCAAGCCTGCACTTGGCCGTTAGGCTGCTGTTAACCATCTGGGCAGGCCACCAATGTCATCGACATCTGGTGAATTGTCTTTGGGACACTAGGAAGTCTGGGAAAGCCAGATGAAAGCTATAGTCAAGTAAATCCTTCCACACCGGGGATTTAGCAATGTTGTTTGGGTGGCCATGTAGAAACAGGGCTGAATTAAATGCAAATCTTCCTTTATAATCAGAATACATCACATTAGAAGACGATAATGGGGATCAATCTTCCTTTCTGCTTGTCGAAGCAGTACTTATTACTACAGTACTCACCCAGAAGTATCTGTTTAGTACTTCTCATTTCACCAATTGGTAACCTGCTACCCAAAGTGGCATAGAAAGGACCAAGAAAGTGTTGAGATTAAAACTCACAGCATGGGGAATTTATTCTGCAAAATTATTTGAAGCCCCTGGGCCTCCTTTTCCATAGTTATCCCACAATAGTTTCTCGATAACCCAGTATATACACTGTACACCATACGTAGAGCCCCAAAGATACACGTGATCTCATCTTCACATTTTAAAATTGGTAGGAAAAATACAACACATACAGAAATATATAATAAATGGATGCATCAAGTGACGACAGGCTGTGGGAGTACAGAAGTGGGACTGTAGGGGCTACTTTGAGCTTCTGGCATCTTTACACTAAGTATCTTTGTCTGCCTCCTCCCCTGTGTTGGGTGGTTCTCTTTAAGTTGGGTGAGGTACAGATTGTGAAATCTGACTGACACAGGGATCAAGGTATTACAGCCCAAATACCATCAATCACCAAAACCTCACTAAGAATATCATTTCAGATCAGGGCCTATGGCTCAAAGGAGTAGGGCGCCGGCCCCTTATGGTGTTGGAGGTGGGTTCAAACCCAGCCTGGGCCAAAAAATGAAAAAAAAAAAAAAAAAAAAAAAATATATATATATATATATATAGTTTCAGATCAAGTCACAGAGACACTTCACATACAACTTTCACTAATAATTCCAATATCAAAACTGTGGGTGACAGGAAAGAATTCTATCCCAAAGGATGGTCACCCCAACTCAAATAGCAGAGTATACTTTGCCCTCTTCAGTGGGTTTCCCCGAAGCTTGGCACGAGCTCTGTACCTGGGGAGAGATGTGATTTTCCCCCACTTCTCGATGCAGAAACGCCGGAGCCCGTTGCTTCCTCGGAGGGCTGCGAAGCCTTCGTAGGGCACACTGGATGTCCCCGTGACAAACTGAAGCAACCTCAGTCTCTGCTCATTATTGAAGCGTTCCACTGCAGCCCAAAACCAGCGGATCACTAGATGCCCATCATGATAGCCTGGTGCAAAGGGCGGCAGAATGAGAGGATGTGGAGAAAGGAGGGCGTGGTGGAGGGGAGAGAGAGCAAACACGCATCAGGGAGGGTAGGAACTGAACAGCTGCTCTGGTCTGCTGACGACCTGGAGATAGGTCTAAAACAATTCGCGTCACTAGGTCAAGTTTTAAAACAATCAGGTTTAGAAAACAGTCATTTTATGAAAGGACTTCATGTCCCAAGGAATATCCTCAGAGATGCTTTCTATTTAAACACCTAGGACTCCACTGGGCACATTCCTGTTTATGTAAATGACCACAGGAATAGAAAGGCTTGGTAGAGACAAAACTCTCTACAAATGCAACATTTCATCATGTTTTCTTTGTTCTGATGGGCTTGGTGAACAGTGCGTGCTGGGCTCTCCACGGCCACTGGTGCCCCTGCAGTAGCTCAGGCCAGCCCTGAGACACGTGGGGCCCACAGAAGAAGCACTAGGTCCCTCTCACGGTAAGTTGGGGACACCAATCTTGGATCAATCAGTTGAGGTAAATAAATGATTCACCACTGACCACAAACTTAAGAAGTACTGAAAGATGGGAGAAATCTGCATGGGCTGCAGCAGAAACAAATAAATCTTCCCAAAGGAAGTGGAGGGTAAGTCCAGCATGTGGAGGGTTTATGTAAGTGAAGGGAGGAAGGAGGACACTTCTGGAAGGAAAAATAAAGAATAACAAGAAATAAATAATAACAAGAAATAATATGCAGGGAACAGTGAGCTACAGGCATAGAGGAGGTGTCTGGTGAACATGAAAAAGAAAATTACTAAGGGGTTAGGGGACCTTAACAGCCCCGCAGAGACATTTCAACTTGACACATTAGGTTGTGATTTTCATATCAGACTAGAAAGGCCTAGAGGTCCCCTGGAGGCTTCTTAGGGCCAAGTGTATTAGCGAGATGAGGAAAGCTGGGGTGGTGCCCCAAGCTTTCTGATGTATTGATTTGCATTTCTCTAATATTTTACATGAGGGAAAATGCTAAAAAACCTTTGGAAAAATACCCTATTCTATAAGTAATAAAGAGCTTATTTTGTGATTGAGGAAGTGGCCTAATGAAATTAATGTTTCCAAAAGATGAGTTTGGCAGCTGGCAAGGTAAATCATTAGCAGGGGTTAGAAATTGGATTTGGAGAGATGACAGGAAAAACTATGTGTAGCAATGAGGGGTCCAATTTCATAATAAGAGAGAGACATTCCTCTGGCCACACACAAGCTGCCCAGGAGCTGGTCCAAGGATAGAGTGTCCTTTGTAGGCCTCTACACCAAATCAGGGTGGAGATGCCACCAGAGGGGATGATTGTCCCCTAAAGGAAAGTTCATGTTGGAATTTGGAGAAGTGCATGTACAAGTACCTGCTTTCTACTGAAATAAGGGCAAGTCTTTTGTTGTCAAAAAATGATGACTTATATATACATACAAAGGAATGTTGTTAAGCTATAAAAAGATGAAATACTGAAACATGCTATGACATGGGTGAACTTGAAAACAGTGCACTAAGTCACGAAGCAGGACACAAAAGAGCACATTTTTTATGAAAATATTTATATGACACATCCAGAATAGATAAATCCTTAGAGACAGGATGAAGATTGGTGGTGGCCAGAGGTTGAGGGTGGGGGAGAACTGGGGTGAGAGCAACTGCTTTAAGGGGATAGGGTTTCCTTTTGGGGTGATGAAAATATCTTGGAACTAGGTAGAGGTCATGGTCACTCAACAAGGTGGTTGTACTAAATGTCACTGAATTGTTCTCTGTAACTCAGTTTTATGTTACATTAATTTCACTGCAACAAAAACATGTTTTTGAGTAGGGATGAATTATATCTGTGACAGTCACAGCAGCACAAGTCCCACTGGCTCACCTCCCCGGTACTCGGTGTTGTTCCGCCAGTCATTCAGGTCAATTTCTGCGGTGCCAGCTATCACCAGCTCCAGCTCCCTGGCATCAAACACGGAGACCAGCCTTGAGTCCACCACCTGAAATACAGATGAGGCGTCAGCATACGGGTCCAAAAAGTTCTTTTTCTTCAACATGTGAACATTTTTAAGTTCAAAATTATTGCTATGGTCTGAATGTTTCTGTCTCTTCCATATCCCAAATTTCTACATTGAAATCTTCACTTTTGACGGTTTTAGACGGTGCGAGGTGCTTAAGTCATGAAGGCCTCATCCTCATAGGATGAGCGCTTTTATGCATATTTAATGAGGCCCAGAAGAGACCCCTGGTCCCCTTTCACTGTGTGAGGATACCCCAAGACAGTGCTATCTATCTACCGGTGCCTTGAAATTTCTGTTGCTTATCAGCTACCCAGTTTATCCTACTTTGTAATAGTAGCTGGAGCAGAGTGAGACAACTATCATCTTAAACACTTTACAACACAACCCTTCATGAGATGGGAACAGAAACTGAAGATCCTATGCTTTTTGCTACCCCTGATATTTCCTCTCAGAATGACTTTGTAAATAAACCTGACCTGACTCTCTGAGGTCATATTTAAGTTTCCAGGTAACACTGCATTTTAAAGGCAAAAAGTTCAGATCACTTTGAAGTGACTTAATAGCTATTAGTATATTATCATTTCACTTAAAATGATTCTCTTTCAAAAACAATTGTAACTCATTTCCTAAAATCGAGCATTGTATTTATTTCTTTTGAGATGGAGTCTCACTCTGTTGCCTTAGGCTAGAGTGCTGTGGCCTCAGCCTAACTCACAGTAACCTCACACTACCGGTCTCGAGTGATCCTCCTGCTTCACCGTGCCAAGTAGCTGGGACTACTGGCATCTCCACAATGCGTAGCTAATTTGTTTACTATTTTTATTAGAGATGGGGTCTCACTCTTGCTTAGGCTTGAACAACTGACCTAAAGGGATCCTCTCACCTTGGCCTCCTAGAGTGCTAGCATCACAGGTGTGAGCCATCTTGCCTAGCTGAACTTTCAGATTAACACAATTGTATTTTCCTTCTCTTTTCAGTGACCCAAAGAGTAAATGTCCCACTCTCTATAAAGACTGAGCTACTGAGGCACAGGTTTGTATTTTCCTTCTCTTTTCTCCTCACTTCCCTCCTCTCACCTTTAAAGATCTGGAGGACCCGTTTTGTTAGGGCTGTGTTCTGGGTTTATGTCTCATGTCAGATGTAGCAGGCACAACTGAACACTTGAGGTGGTTTCTTTTTCAATCAAACAAGTGGTGGACAAGACCATGGCTGACACTGTTCATCATTCTGACAGGGAAAGAGAACCTTCTAGAACCCAAGACCTGAGAAAATATTTTACAGCCGTCTCGGCGCCTGTGGCTCAAGTGGCTAAGGCGCCAGCCACATACACTCAAAGTGGCGAGTTCGAATCCCCAGCCCGGGCCCGCCAAACAACAATGATGGCTGCAACCAAAAAAAAAAAATGGCCAGGCATTGTGGCAAGCGCCTGTGGTCCCAGCTACTTGGGAGGCTGAGGCAGGAGACTCGCTTGAGCCCAGGAGTTGGAGGTTGCTATGAGCTGTGATGCCATGGCACTCTACCTAGGGGGATAGCTTGAGGCT